>BCLG01001206.1:73153-116936 GCA_001602295.1 Zoysia matrella
GCGCTGCCCATGTTCCACGTATATGGCCTGTCGCTCTTCGCCGTGGGACTGCTCTCGCTCGGCTCCACGGTGGTGGTTATGAAGAGGTTCGACGCGGCGGAGGCCATCAAGGCCATTAACAGGTATAAAGTCACGCACTTCCCACTTGTTCCACCCATCATGGCGGCGCTGGTGGCAGCAGCCAGGGCAGCGGCATTGCGACTGGATCCCTTGGTACAGGTGTCGAGTGGTGCAGCGCCACTAAGCGGCAAGGTAATCCAGGACTTCGTGAAGACGTTCCCCCACGTTGATTTCATTCAGGTTCTGTCATCTATCCGACTCACCCATCTGTAATTTCACTCTTTCATGCATCCATATACATCGATAGAACATGTCCGACTCTTGTCGGACATGCAACTGCGCCATTGATCCTCATCCTCCCCAAAGCCTGGTCTTAGGGGAGGATAAGATTTGATGGGAGGGATCATCCCATTTATGTGTTTTTTACGGATAGGACGATCCAAGCTACTTATTTCATTGATTGAATGGGGTCCTTCAAAGTTTTTCGGATTAAGAGGGGGGGGGGGGGTGGTTGACATGGTGACAATTAACCTAATTATATATCTTAATTCAAGTAGAAGAGATTAGCATATACTAATAAATATATTCTAATAATTATAAACATTGATTTTATTCTTGTAATGATTAGTTAACAATAAAACATGCTAAATATCACCGATTGACACATCAGTCATGCCTAGGAAAGGTTATGATACCTCATAGCAAAACAATTATTTAATATAAAATACTTATTGCTTACTAATTAGTTTACTAATCATCATACTTTAGCAGCATGGACGTCTCTATCTGGTCTTTTTTTCTTGAACCATCTCGTCCAGCCTCTGCATAGAATATTCTCTACTAGGACGGATCCATCCACCTTGTTTCCTCCAACCAAACATTGAATAAACTGGGTGGGATGGCCCATCAAGGTAGATACAAGTAACCAAACACACCCTTAACTAGACCGGTGATCCATGCAGTAAGAATCAAGTCGCACAACTATGGTTGTACGCATAGCAAGCAAGGTTCATTTCGTTTCCTAGCTAAAAATGTGTTCTCTGTTTTGATCATCAGATAAGGGTTAACCAAAGAATTGTTTTAGTCCACTACCCACTTGGAAAATATGGTTGTCACAAATATATGACTTATTTAGGATATTAAGAGGATTCAGCACCTGTCATGGCATGCCTATCAAAATCATTTTTCAAAAGGTCAATCTGCTTCTCAAAAAGGGTGGAGAGGAGAAACTCAAAAGCAGCTATGGAAATTGCCAATCTTCATGTAGGCACGATATGGAACTTTTTATACTGTTGTAGGCATGATATGGAACTTTTTATACTGTCATAAACTTGTCTAGTACGTAAGCATTACAAGTGCTTTTAAATTGCAACGATCTAGCATAACAGGTGGTGTTTAAGCACTGCTTTTTTTTTTACCTCGCTGTCAATACCTATAAACTGCTTCCTTTCTTACTAAATGCAACATTAATATTTGCACAGGGTTATGGCATGACAGAATCCGCTGCTGTAGGAACTCGTGGGTTCAACACACCAAAGCAGAGCAAATATGCGTCAGTAGGACTTTTAGCCCCAAATATGCATGCCAGAATTGTTGATCGGGAAACTGGTTGCTTTTTGACCCCTGGCTCTTGTGGGGAGTTATGGCTCCATGGTCCAGGTATAATGAAAGGTACAATTTCACAATCTCCTCTGTCATTGTACCATTTTCATGTGCAGTCTAATACAATGTTTCAAACTGTACTATACAGAAGTCAACTTCTGCTGTGAGATAACAAAATTTCACATATTTCTTGTCCCTCCCGGTGACATTTTGTGTAGTTCATTCAGATAACAAAATTTTCTTGTTCGCCACACATGGCTTGATTGATATCTCTGTGGTTAAGCTTATCAGTCCCCTGTACTGCTGATGTTAATCTGTGGCTTGCTCACTGTTGCAGTTATCCAATTCAATCACCTCGTTATGCTACAAAGGAATTGATTTACCTACCTTTATATAAGGCAAATTGCCAAATTTTAAGATAGACACAAATCATTGTAGACCGTCCATTTGAGTAGACCTCGAGGATTATATTGGTCTTTTACCTCCTAGGAGGTAAAAGTTCACCCATAATAATTAATTATAATATTCAGTTTGGAAAGTAATTTGTTTGTTTTGAAATCTAACACATGCATTTTGTTTTATAAACTTTTTATTTTGGAAGCTAATGGGAATTAAGGAATGTATGCCACCTAAGATGGATTTGTATTTTCTATTTTGTGTTTATTTCCTCTTACGAAAATCAACAACCGAGATCAAATTCTTGGCTTTCCTCACAAGAGGTAAGCTACCAACATTTGGTCTGCCTTAAAAGGGCTCTTGTATAAGAGTGCTGTTAAGCTAGACCAATTGCTCTTGGCTTACCTCACAAGAGGTACGCCAAGAATTTAATCTCAGCCATTGATTTTCCTAAGAAGAAATAAACAAAGAAAAATAGGAAATCAGTTACTTCTAAAACAAAAGTTCCAAAACAAGCAAATTACTTTCTAAGTCTAATACTATGTAATTAAAAATTATGGAAGATCTTTTACCTTCGTAGGAGGTGAAAGACCAATATAATCCTTGAGATCTACTCAAATGGACGGTCTAAATTGATTTGGATCTATCTTAAAATCTGCCTTATATAAGCACCCAAAATAGTCGAGTCTCATGTCTAATCTTTGGTGTTATTGTGTGTCCAGCATCCCATGTGTATTAGATTTTTTTCATGTCCGATACATCTTTTTTTTGTTTTCCTTTTTTTTTGGATTACTGAAATGTTTTTTTGTTCCAAGGATACTTGAATATTGAGGATGCATGCTTAACAATGAATGGCTGGCTGCAAACTGGTGACATTGCTTACTTCGACTCAGACGGATACTTGTACATAGTGGGCCGCTTGAAAGACGTGATCAAGTACAAAGGGTTTCAGGTGAGCAGGCTTCCTTTAGCAGGCCATGGAGAATCACTATTTTCTCTCTTGTTTAGTGTTGCTTCCATATGTAATAAGTTGTTTCCATTTCAGATATCTCCGGCTGATTTAGAAGCAATTCTGATTGAGCACCCTGAAATCCTTGATGTTGCTGTGACATCGTGAGTTTGAAACAGCTAGCACGATAGGATTATTGTAATCAAACTTTCATCTTCCGTCATGTGCAACATAATGCTTCCTTGAATTTTCTGGCTCGATTGATAGTGCTGATGATGAAGAAGCTGGAGAGATACCAGTGGCTTTTGTGGTTAGGAAGGCTGGAAGCTCGCTTTCATGTACGCAAGTGCTGGAGTATGTGGCAAATCAGGTAAAGAAATTGCTGAAACTCACTAGCCTATGGTTCTTCAAGCATGTCATGTTTTGAAAGTGTAAGACTTCCCTTGGTAGCCATAAAATTTCAGTAGAAACAGGCATCACAAAACTTTCTGATTGACAAGTCTACCTTTTTTTTCTGGATAGTGAACAAGTCTATATATACACAGATATGCATCTCATTCACCAAATAAGGACTGTTATCTGATAAGCAAGATATGAGTAGTTTTCAAAATTGTATACTGGATACATGAAGTCGTGTTGTGGTGCTGTGCATGATTCCCACACCTCTACTGCTGCCCTGCTTTTGCTAGAAACTGCCATGCTGTACTCCCACTCTCAGCAGCAACATCTGTACGGAGTGAATATTGTATAGTGTGAGATCAGGTACTTTGGCCGTAATAGTCTAACCTCACAAATATGACATCCAGTTTTGGGCTTTCTATCCCAGAGAATCAGGCAACTATCATATATTGTCATCTAGAAAGCACTAAAAAAGGCCAGGCTAGCATGCACTCTGCCCTTTGTTGACTCGAACTGAATTTTCGTCTCCTTCGAGAATGAGAATGATGATGCGCTAGCTTCGAAGAAACCTCTAGTAGAGAAAGGGGGATTGTTAGCTGTTCCTTGGAGACCATTTCATTGGAAGCTGTAAGAAAAATCTACTGTGGTAGGCGTAAAGAGTTTGTTTCTTCTGGACTCTGTCCAAGCAATGTCAATGGGCTGTAGCTGATAGCATCAAATTGTGTTTAAACAATGAGTGTTACGATGCTTGGGAGGTACTAGAGTTACCTCCCTCTTCTCAATTAATCTCAGCTAGGGTATTGATTTTTAAAAATTGGTATTGGGTCCACTATTTTTGGAACCGGGTCCATCATTTTAGTACCTTTGACTAGGTATTTCTCTATTTTTAACCATTAGATCTAGTTAAATGGACGGCTGTAGTTAACTCAAAGTATTGTAACATCTCTCACAAACAAATCACTAGTCTTCTGTTGGCATTGCTAGAAGGTTAGTATTTTGTATGTTCTTCTAAAGCCTGTGCGGTGGTGGTGCAGGTGTCCCCGTACAAGAAAGTGAGGAAGGTTGTGTTCGTGGAGTCCATACCCAGGTCTGCTGCCGGAAAGGTTCTCAGAAGGCTTCTGAAGGACTCTCTTACAGGCGACCTTGCTTCGACAAGTTCCAAGTCTGATACCAATGGCCGTTCGAGACTGTAACTGCAGGCAGAACATGGCATCCGTCAAATAACAGCAACGTTTTCAGCTTAATTTATAGCTGAGGAGTACTGCTCCTCGTTGTCAAATTTTTATCATAGTGATGACAATAAGGCCCCTTTTGGTAGAGCTCCACGAACTGATTCTCGGTCACAATCAGATGAGCTATTCTAAATGTTGTTTTGTTTTCAGAAGATATGATTTAAGTGATTATCTGAAATGAACTAAAGAGCTGAGAGCTGAAAAAATAGTTTTTTCTGATTCTGAGAAGTGATTTTTCTAATAAAAAAAATCAATTCCGAAGAAGCTCTGCCAAAAGGGGCCTTAATTTAAGAACGAAAGAACTACTACATGTATAGGTATCCATGAACGCAAATCCCACTTGCAAATTTTGGTTGGTCTGAGACGGTTTTCGATTGTCTGTACAACTGGATGGCTCAGTTTTTATGAGCTGATACCCAGATGATTGGATTTTGGTTGGTCTGAGACGGTTTTCGATTGTCTGTACAACTGGATGGCTCAGTTTTTATGAGCTGATACCCAGTTGATTGGATGCTCCAGGTTTTCAGTTTGTTCATGCAAGTCTTGACCCTCGAGGAAGCGAGGGGGTTCTGTTTTTCTGAATGAATTAAAATAAGTAGATAAATACTAAAATCGGTGGATGGTAACGCGATGGCTCCGTCTCTAGAAGAGGAGGGGAGGAGAATTTGCCGACACTGCTGGGAATGTGCTCTGCTTCTGGTACGCGCAGCAAGACCGGCCGGGTAGTACGACATGCCACCGCGTCTACGTGTCGCTTCTCTATCGCTTTTTCTATTTTTGTAAAATTTTATCGATTCTATTTTTATTTGAAAGTTAATCGATTCTATTTTTATTTGAAAGTTCCCGCTAAGTTATATTTTAAATATATTTAATATAAATATGTAAAATTACAAGTTATATTTTAAATATCTTTAATGATAAATTAAATTATAATAAAATATATAATTTTTATTATGTTTTTTTAATAAAATAAATAATTAAAATTAATGTTAAAAGTTAACGACGATTACAATTTGAGAACGGATTAATACATCGTTTCTCTGATGAGAATGACACGAGGAAAGGGAGAGGAGCCGCGGCCGGCTGCCGGCAGGTGTTGGTTGGGCGCTGGCCGGGCGGACGGCCGACGCCGATGGAAAGCAACGTCACCAGGCGCGACGACGGTGCCACCGTCGCCGGTGGCTACGAATCCGGTCAGCCGGAACTGGCGCGCAGCTAAACGGCAACCAGAATGCCTTGCCGATCCCCCAGGCCCCCACGCGGTGCTGCTGGAACCAGGATGCAGGATGCCATGCCGCTTCCCGCTTCGGTCCTTTTCCTTCAGATGCCGATGTCCACAGCCATATCCGGTGAAAACGGGAACATTTGTTGATAGAATATTGTTAGGAGCTGAAAAAATGAAATGGACCATCTAATTCTATATTGATTTATTTCCTCCGGAGCGATTATCCTTTAGAATTAAGCCTTCTTTGTTTGTGAGAATTATCTTGAAGTTTGTCTATTTTTCCTATGTTAAAATTAACTGTTTTTTATTGTCGGTGTTCTGACCACCGGCACAGTAAAATTTATATAATCGGATGAAGCATCCGTACACTTTTCGTATTCGAATGACCTAGTCTACAAAATAGACTCAAAGATTAATCTGGTTCGGACCGCCGATAAACGTAATACTCTATGTTGAGACGAGAGATATCAAGTCGTAGGAACTCAAAAACATGATTACAATGCAGAAGGGTTCTGGCTCGATCAAAATTCTAGCTCGCGTAGGTAGATATGGTTACAGTGGGGTGGCTTGAATACAACTTGGTTTATTTCACTTCATTTGTTTTTCTATTGTCTTCTCTTCTTCGTCTAATGTCTCACGGTACCCTTTTTTAAAGGTCGGATCGGAGGCACCAACTTAATGTCTACAGAACCTGCTGACCCTCTGTCAGGTGGGGTTTTGGTCGTCGTCTGAGTTGGTCGTCTGGCACTCGTTGGCGCCGGTGCAGTTGGCCGGTGGCCTTCGTACGTCCTTTATTCGATCGTGGGGGACAAATGACACTTTTTCATCTTGCTTTACCGATCGCTTGACTGCTTTACCAACTTTTGGAACGCTTTATCTCTCGCCAAGGTTGCTTTACTTACTGCTGTACGTTGGCAGAAATCTATACGGCTGTCAGTGGTTGATTGCTAAGGCGGTGCCTGACCCTCGAGAGTCGGATCAAAGCGTTGGCTTTTAGCTGTTGGTGAGCTAAATTTTGTTGTCGTGTAGTTTTGACCTTTCGTCAATCGGCTTAGACGCTTGCGTGGTTTCGACCCTTGAGATCGGGACGTTTTTGGTGGGATGTGATCTTTTGTGGGGCCGTAGACAGGTCGCGAGCCGTAGTTTGTAAATAAGCATTTGTGTAGAGGCCGAGTCCGTAAGTATTTGAGATATATTATCTCGTGAATTTAAATTCCAGCCTTCTTTGTTAAAATTAATAGAGCCTCAGTTTCTTTCTTTCTTTCTTTTTTTTTTTTAATCGGGAGCCTCAGTTTTAGTCATGGACTCATGGGTCAGTGCCGGTCTGCCTGCCTAATTAAAATTAACAAGATCCTGTCCGTCCGGGTGGAGGATGATGAGATTTGCATCGGCCGGCCCCTGTCTAAATTGACCAAGCAACAACAGGCCTGTTGAGAGTGATGGCTCGTAAGTTAGTAAAAAAAATGACTCCGTCTGCAAAGGCTGCCTGCAAGTCGGAGTAGCTTTCTTATGGAAACCAAAACTGCAGCTCTAATACCAGTACAGATCCGGCTCAAACAGAGAGGATTACAGTCCCGTTTGCACTGCTGCTGGGTACATTTTTTTTCATTATGAATTATAGGAATTCATTAAATTGTAAAAATTTATATAAAAGTTAAGCCTCCTTTGGAACAAAGAAAATTTTTCTGTTTTTTGCGCTTTTTCTGTGAAATTGAATCCTACGTTCCAAAGGAGGCCTTAGATTGTGAAAAGTTGAGAATGTGAGTAGAGACTGTGTGCTGAAATAAGTAAGTAAAATTATGGGATTATGGAGTAGAGACTATGCTGTGTGAGACAAAATTAAGTAAAGTTAAAGAGAAAGCAGACTGTGAGATTCTGAATTTTGAGAGATTCAGCTATTAGAATTTAAGACTAAATCTGAGCTACTTACTTATTTAGCACTGATAAAAGTAAAATTAAAAATTTTCTAGTGGAAACAAAACATGGTTTAAGCAGGAACGGAGTTAAATCTTCTGTGATTCTCCTTCCATGAGCCATCCCCACCGCCTTGAGAGTTCCACCCCTTTCGCCACTCCCCCTTCTCCCTTTTCTGCACCTTCCTCCTAATCCCTGATCCTCCAAAGTTTCCTCGTCTCTGCTTCTGTCATATTCCCTTCATTTCATAATGTTCCATTCCAGATTTTTATTTGATCGTTCACCTTATTAAAAATTATGGGAAATATTATTATTAGAAAAACTTTAATCATAACTTTTTTTAATATCATGGGGGGGGGGGGAATCTCCACTGAAATCTATTAAAATGGAATAGTTTTAGCAAGCCAAATACATTATTGCTACTGAGCAGTAAGATTATAATGAAGTACAGCACAACACTATTTTATATTTTTTTTAAAAATAAATGATCAATGTTGTTTTTAAAAGTTAAAACATTAATTACTTATTCTAAGATGAAGATAGTAACACATAGGGTATGACACAGCCAACTCTCAAACATTTAGATATCTTTCACAACTGATTTTCTATAAAGTTGGATTAAGAAAAACATGGTGACAAGTGGTTCCAAACGAGTCGCACGGATCGCGGCAAAGTAGAATCCGATGGTGGAAAAAAAAAAGAAATGAGAAAAACGAGAGAGATCCGGACTCGGCGCCGCGCCCCTTTCCTCCCTTTATAACGACGCGCCCGGGCCTGCCCGCCTTCCCCAAGCCGGGGCCGCGTCCGAGAGAGAGGGAAAGAAATCCAACCTCTCTTCATTGGAAGATACACGTCGTCGTCGTCGTCGGCATGGCGCGCATCTCCAACGCCAAGAAGCGGCGGCCGGCCGCCGCCGCCGAGGCCCCCCTCGCCCACCGGAACGAGAGCGCCGGCAAGGAGGGGGAAGACCGCCCCGTGCGCGTCTACGCCGACGGCATCTTCGACCTCTTCCACTTCGGCCACGCCCGCGCGCTCGAGCAGGCCAAGAAGCTGTGCGTCTCTCCTCCTCCGTTGTCGCCTCGATCACTGTTTCCAGATCTCGATTCGTTTCTCGTTCCCGACGCCGGGTTGGTGACGCCGCGCGTCGCCTGGATCTGAACACGCCGCCGCGTCTTTTCAGGTTCCCCAACACGTACCTGCTCGTGGGGTGCTGCAACGACGAGATCACCTTCCGCTACAAGGGCAAGACCGTCATGACGCAGGAGGAGCGTTACGAGTCCCTGCGACACTGCAAGTCGGTCTCCTCCTATAATTCTGCACTCGAATCCTTATTTTCGTCATTTGTTGTTATCAACTCTCTTCAAATGGATCGTTGACTGTATGGCGAAGCAGTTTGCCTGTGAAATCACTATCACCTCTTAAATGGGTCATCGATAACGTGAAGATCTACTTCCGCAATAGGATCAGATTCACCTCCTCAACCATAAATTAAAAACCTACCTCTCTATGCAACCTAGTAGGTTTCTAAAATCAAATTTAATCTTTATGGATTGACAGCTTGTTTTGAACCTTCTCAATTGACCTCAGCCACACTTGGTTTAGACTCCTGCAAACTTTTGGCGATACAATTGGAAGTATGAACACCCTTGGGAGGTTTTGAAACTTTGCTATTTCGTGATATTAATATTAGGATTATAACATCCACAGGACAGACAGTTTTAAAACTTTTGATACTTTGCTCGGAGAATTTTGAAATTTATTTTGTAACCATCTATTTCTTGCTTTTAGGTGGGTGGACGAAGTCATTCCTGACGCTCCATGGGTTCTTACTCAAGAGTTTATGGATAAACATCAGATTGACTATGTTGCGCATGATGCTCTACCGTAAGTTTGACTTGCACTAATGCACTACAGATATTTCCTTTTTCACCATCTAATCCGTATTACTAATTAGATTAGATACTCTCTGTTCTTCTACAGTTATGCGGATGCCAGTGGAGCTTCGAACGACGTCTATGACTTCGTAAGTTTCTGTTACCTGTACATATTATGCACAATTTTTTTTTATCTTTAGTTCCTCTCTGAAAGTTCCATCTGTGTGTGTCAGGTCAAAAAGATTGGAAAGTTTAAAGAAACTAAAAGGACAGATGGAGTATCTACTTCAGACCTCATAATGAGGATTTTGAAGGACTACAACCAGTACGTCATGAGGAATTTAGCACGGGGATACTCAAGAAAGGACCTAGGCGTGAGCTATGTTAAGGTGATACACATATCTAGCCTCACTTTGTTTGGGATCTTGAGAGAAATTCCGATATTTACATACTTTCTGGAGAAAAAACAGAGTTTTATGGCTGTTTCAGTACTGATAACAGTTCCATCTTGTCTTAATGTTGTTGATTTAGGAGAAACAGCTTCAAGTTAATATGAAGATAAATAAGTTGCGGGAGACTGTGAAGGCACAACAAGAAAAGGTGTTTGTTTTTGATTTCATTCCTCATACTTGTTGGGGAATGGTTGTTTCTGCTTTGTTTCACGTGGATGGTTTGCTTTGTTGGTTTTTGCAAGCACCTGTGCTGATGTGCAGCTTGGTTTTAACTATGCTTGCAGTTCCAAACTGTGGCGAAGACGGCGGGGCTAAACCATGACGAATGGCTTGCTAATGCAGATCGCTGGGTTGCCGGTTTCCTCGAAAAGTTCGAGCAACACTGCTACAACATGGTAGTCTTTTAGCTGGTACTGTAGTTGTTCTGTATGTCTGGTTTTTTTCGCCTCAAACTGATTGAATACACTCAGGAAACTGCCATTAAGGATCGGATACAAGAGAAGCTGGGGAGGCAGCTGAGCAAAGGAGCAAGTGGTGGTCTTGTGCCGCAACCAGTGGCAGCAAATTAATGCAACTCTCCTAGTCTGTCTGGATGAATTTGCTGGGCGTGGTGAAGTGGACCGATGCCTTTGTACATGCGGTACTTGACTACTGACGTGAGAGTTGTACTACAGTGTTCATGTAATGCGATGCGTGTACCCAGCAGAGTTAGCCGATGAGGCATTTTTGTCTTGTAATTCAAGGTCGTTGTGTTTTCGGTACAAATATGCCTATAATTGAGGTTCTCTTAGTTGTTTTTGGTCTGAGCATGGTGTCATGCCGTCATGTTGTCTACATATGTAGTTTTTTTCTTATGCAAATGTCTGTTGCGGAGCCGTTTGTACTGAGATGGATCTTTGTTTCGTGACAGCATAATATAAAGATTAATTTGATAATGTTTTTTTTGAAATTTGAGATATGGCATCCCGAGCCATAATCCACTTGCAAGTGATGCTGCGGTGGTATATTTCAAATTTTGAATTATTTGAATCATAATTTAAAATTTTGCACATTTAAATTAATTTTTTGAATAAAAAAATGTCAAAGTTGATATTAAAAGTTAATGATGACATCAATTTAAAGACGAAGGAAGTATATAATAGGGAAGTGTTATTCTTCACGAGCTGCTCTTTGTTCAAGGAAACATAATGTCCTTTGTCCAGGTGTTGTATCAATATTCACGAGCAGTGCTCATGGATTTGGAACCTGAAACGCTCCCTTTCTGCGCCATTGCTTACGATTTCATCAGGATTTTAGGCTCGCTGATTTGTTCGGTTCCAGCAGTGAGGCAAATCTTGATCTGCTGTGTAGGTGCTCTTATTTGATTCATCTTGATTGCAGGGATATTTTCCTTCGGAAACAAAAAGTTAACCTGTCAAAAAGAAATAGAAATTTTGCAATGAAGACAAATTTAACCTGTTAAAAAAGAAAAATCTCCCTTTTCTTAAGTCACCCTTTTTTTTCGTGTTAGAAACGAAGCCATGTTCAGAGAGGGTGAGAAAAACTGTGTTGTCAGTGTAAATGTAAATTCTCACTCATAACATAATATTTCATTTGTCAATATTAAAATAAGAATACTTTCAAATTATTCAAATAAAGTAGATGGAGACAGGGTTTTAGAAACTATTTAGATATATGACTTAGTTTTCGGTGAAAAACCAAACTCAATTATTAACCGCCCAGTTTTTAGCGCAGTCAAAAACCAGCAGTGGGTCTGATTTCTAAAACCCTGGATGCAGATTGCCGTTTGCAATTTGATCCAAATATGAACACAGATCTGCTTGACCGCCAATGGACAGTCACTGGCCATCGCTACCACCAATCCAATCCAGCTAGCAGGCAGGCAGGCAGGAGTCAACGAAAATTCTACTGTATTCAGGTCACACACCGCTGCTGTGGCAAACGCTTCGCCATCCCCCTAGATCCCGCCGACATTCTCCTCGCCCTTCTCCAGGCGTCCCGGCGATGAGGAAGACGGCGGTGACCTCCGCCTCCACAGGCACAGGAGCAGGCGGCTGGCCAGGCGGCGGTGGCCTCAACCTGAACTCGAAGCTGAACGTGCTGCTGCTGCTGTCGGTGGTGGTCACCAACCTGGTGTCCCTCTACCACCTCTCCCTCCGCGCCGCCACCTCGCCGCCGCTCCTCCCTTCCCTCCAGCTCCAGCAGCAGCAGGAAGTTCCCCAAGATGAACAGGAGCTGATCCGTCAGCTGGGCGCCATCCGCGCGGGAGTGTCGCAGCTGAACCACCTCCGCTCCTCGTCCCCTCCGCCTCCACCCCCGCCGCCGGAGCTGCTCCTCTACTCCCGCCTCGCCCCAGTCGCCTCCGCCTGCTCCGCACACCCGGACCTCCTCCACCGCTACATGTCATACACACCCTTCGCGCCCTGCCCCGACGACGCCCTCTCCCTCGCCGAGCCCCTCCTCCTCCGCGGATGCCACCCCCTCCCCCGCCGCCGGTGCTTCTCCCCCACCATGGCGTCGTCCGCGTCCATGCCTACCGACCCCTTCTCCACGCTCCCCGACGCTGCCGTGCGCTGGCCCAAGGATGCCAAGTGCAGATCTTTCTCCTGCTTGCCGCCGTCGCTGGGCTTCGATGTGGCGCGCACCGAGGCCGCTCGGTTCCTCCGCGCACGCGAGGCCCTTGACCTGACAGCGCCGCAGCTGCTGCGACTGGCGTCGCTGAGCCGCGCCGGACCCATCCGACTCGGGCTTGACATTGGTGGTGGCACGGGCACACTGGCAGCACGGCTCAAGAAGCTTGCCAATGTCACCGTCCTAACTACGACAATGAACCTTGGCGCGCCCTATTCGGAGGCGGCGGCGGCGCGCGGGGTGGTGCCTCTGCATGCTCCGCTGCAGCAGCGGTTCCCTGTTGGGGATGGGACCATGGACGTGGTGCGGGCGGGGCACGCCGTGAACCGGTGGATCCCGGAGGTGGCACTTGAATTCTTGTGGTATGATGCTGACCGCGTGCTGCGCCCGGGCGGGCTGCTCTGGGTGGACCATTTCTGGTGCCAGAGGGCCGATTTGGAAGGTGTGTATGCTTCCATGCTCCAGAGGCTTGGCTACAAAACCATCAAGTGGGCCGTCGGCGACAAGTCCGGCGGAGGCAACACTGGCAAGCACGAGGTCTACCTCACGGCGTTGCTGCAGAAGCCCTTCAGTTAGAGTACGGACACTCTTATCATTTTGTAAATCATGGAATCCTGAACACGAGTAATTAGCGGTCTCAAATTCTTCCCTTTCTATGGTTGTAACAAGAGCTTGATGACTGTAATAGTCAAAAGGACGGTCATTCTCAGGCCATGCCACCCTGCTGCCACATTATTGTCACACCCCAAAATTCAAATGTTGGAATGTAAACAATCTTAAACTTGGAATTAAATTCCTTGATTTTTAAAACAGTTTCCTATTTATTTATATTTATTTAAATAAAATGCATTTGTTTATGTAATGAAAGTGTTTTATAGAAAGTGAAATACTCAATCTCATGCCTCAGCTATGGTTAAAAGCTCATTTTTGCCCTTCAAATTTCACAGGAATTTAGTTAGAGGCTCAGTTTCATCCTTGTCCAATGTGGCTACACATCTGACATGCCATGTCAGCTTCTATTTTAGATTCTAAATTTTAAATCGATTTTCTCTCAAACCGTAACTATGTTTTGGAATCTATTGGAACCATTGTGTTTCGTAAAATTAATACTACAAAATAAGATCTTGTATGGATATTCCTTTTGTATTTTTGTTTTAAGAATCTTATATTTTAGCCCTTTGACTCTTAGTTATTTATGTTTTTTGTCGTCAACCTTGTGAATCTTGCACCTAAGCCCCTATAAACCTTATTTATCCATAGTTTAGTCAAGAACCTTTCGATATCCATATTTTTACGTCTGTAACTCTGATTTCCTTTATTCTTGCACCTTAATCTTCGTGTCATTGTAATCTATCCAATCATATTGCATTTATGATATGTTTTCACTGTTAGTGTATTGTCCTTAGTTGTTTATGTTCTCTTTTGTCGGTAGTTTATGCGAGTAGGTGTTAACGATAAGAAGCTGCACGAGAAGCTCGAAGAGCAAGAGTTCATTCATTACTTTGAAGCAGCAACATGTAGGAAGGCAAGTGTCCTGGACCACTGATTCTGTTATGGAATGTGGCATTTTATAAACATGCATGCTTAGTTTTAATATTGAATCCCATGATATGGTGTATACTAGTTATTCCACATTATTCCTTGAAGCCTAGTTGGGTAGCGTTTATGGTTCGGGTAGCTTAATTCTTACCTTACTGTCTAGGATGTGTATCTAGCTATCGATTTGATTAATGCCCTAGTTTCACATGAGTCCAAGCATTAGTTGTTTGCATATAGTCCATTTAGCTATCTGCTCATCATATCTGCAGATATGTGATTGTACTCTTGGACTATGTCCATCCCTGCCCCTGATTTTGCAGGTGAGGTTGTGCATGGGCCTCTGTTTTGGAACATAATTTTGATCGAGATTTCTGAGTCTGACATTCCTTACTCCATCAACATATATGACACTGCTGGGAACTGGAAAGGGATCAAAATGATTGCAGATCTGGCTATTTATTCAATTGTATCAGGGAAGATCCCCAACTCATCAACAGGCCGGTATGTGTCCACCAAAATCCTCTTAGTAGATTGTAACTGATCATATATTAATGCATTATAGCAATTAAATTTAATAATTATGTTGCTTATGTTTGGCATACATCTTCACACAGTCTGCGCTAGTCCTTATGCCTACATCTTCCTCTGCATTACTAAGGACATTAAAGGCATTGTCATACAAGGGTTCATATCATGTGGTTTGGTTATTGTCTAGGAAAATCCTACTGCCATATTCCAAAGCGATTCCCAAAATACCTTTGGGTGCCAGCTACAATTTTTCTATTGACAATTTCACCAATAGAACATGATCTAGATTAAAGTCTGCTTGGTTCATTTGAACATAGGAGTTACGTGTGCCTATTGTTAGCAAGTTGGGGTATTCATATCATCATATGAGCCTCTGATGTAATATTGCCCGTAAACCCAAATTTCCCAAACTATTGGTTATTATATATACATCATTACCCCACTGGCTGAGCTATGACTCAATATATATATTTGATCCATCCCAAAAATGCAAATTTGCTCTTTTAGCTCCATGGAACAAGAAGGATTGATAACACTCTTTTTTCTGTAGTAAATATCTAGAACTACGTGACCAAATTTCTTGTGATATAACCTTGATATGGTCCCAAATAACATTTGATTGTTCTTTTCTTAAAAAATCATTTTAACATCTTTTGTTAGTTAAGGGTATAGTAGTTGTATGGGAGTCTAATTGTAGAGTTCTTTTCCTAGTCTATTAGAATCATGTAACCTCTATATATCGGCCCTGTTGGACTATTATAAATACAACAAGTGCTAATCGTAACACTATCTTTCTGTTATCTCCATACATGATGGTAGGCTAGCTTTAACAGGCCCATTATAGAGACCTTTGGTAGCACAGATGGCATGTATGTTGAGTTCCATTTGAAGATTAAGTGTGAAGGGTCAGTCAATGTTTTTTTTTGAAGGTAAAGTGTCAGTCAATGTTTATTTCAGCAAATGTTTGCTTATGTACAATGCTTGTAATGATACACTTGGTCAACCTAGGAATTTATCGTTACAAAGTTCCCTGACGGCCTGAATGCAGTTGATATGTTATACATGCCTGCTCTGTTTGCTTTCGAAGTTTCCATTGGAGTTAATTGGTTCAAGGATAAACCTTACTTCGCTGGTAAAATAACTGCTTCAACTACTGGAAACAATATAAACTGAATCATTCTGGATGACAGTGAGGTTTCTGGCACTGAGAAAAAAGTTGGGATTGGAGGCTCTGTTTCCTTGACTCGTCATTCAGTAGTTGTCCAATGGAATGAAGGACAGAAGCTCAATTTTTCTGTTTATGAGGGAGAACATAGGTCTAAAAACTTTTAAGCTTGTTCTTGGGCATGATGTTGAAGAATATGTAGTCGCAGGTTAAGCCCTTACGAGTTTCAGGCAAAGATTATTTGGAGACGGGTCTTCAGGCAGTCCCACACCAAGATGCTCAAAGATATCGGTAATTCGTTATTATTGTGATGTTGGTAGCCTGCTAGGTGTTGAGCCTAATATGGCAATACTGTTAGCCTGTTACATCATTATTAGTAACTGTTATAAAGATTTCAGATTTTGCTCAGACAGCTTTGCAAAGTTGTAAGGCTCGACATCAAATGATGCTTATATTGTACTGGCAGTATGTAATATCAAATGGAGGGATCCATATCACTCTGATGAGCTGTGTATGTAATTGTATGTGGTACTCCCTTCGTCTTCAATTATTTATCATCTTAGATTTCACAAGTTTTTTTCTTTTACTTATCATTCTCGTTTTTCTATACACTTTTTCTCTATTTTTAATATATCTTTATCTCTATCTCATCTCTTTGTTTTTAGCACATCTCACTTTTTCTGCCGATCCTTCTTCATCTTTGTATCTACACTTAGAATGATAAGTAGAAGGGTACGGAGGGATTACATAATTGGAAACATGGTAACTTTTGCTTGTTGAATTGCAATCTTTGTAAGTTTGTAATACAGGTTAAAAAAATCTGACTTGCTGGGCTAAGACAGCACTAGAGCATTTTGCAAAGATCTCAGGCAGATTGATAAAACCTTTGAACTATTGCGCCATGCGTATGTATGGGCACGTAGCCTGAACGTCGGATCTTAGACATGCTTTGATGTGAGGCAAGAGAGGTAAATTTTTAGCCAAGGCTTGAAATTTGCTCCCACGGGAAGTGGAACTGAGTACTATTAGTGCCAACTAATTAACTCAGCTAGAGGCTCATTCGCATTTTATGGTATGGACTAATAAAACCTCTTTTAGGTTGTGAGAAAAATTTAGAATCCTACATTTTTCTTGAAAAAAATAAATTATTTTTTATAAAATTCTTCTACAATTTTTATAAAATTATTACGGTCGATGGAGGTCGAACTTCATACTTTTGAAGTGCTCGTGATCATTACCGAAAGGAAAACTGTAAGAATTCTCTAACTGTACATATTCAAATGTAAATTATGTTTTTCCTTGATTTACTCCCTCTAATTTTAAAATATTAGTATCATTGATATTTAATATTATTTTTTATTATTATCTTCTTCAAAAATATAATAAATATTATATAATAAAGATATATGTAACACACTTAATAATTTTATGTATTTATTTTATTTTTTGAATAAGATAATTAGTTAAAATGATGTATGAAATCATATTTTAAAATTAGAGAGAATATTTTTTTAAAAAAATGTTTGGCGTAACCGAGGCGAGTATTTGAACATATACACAACACACACCTATATACTCTACACTTACACAACACACATTCTGCGCGTTCGCTACACCTACAAACTATTTTTGTGCTTCGTGTTTTCTTAGAAATGGACGAAATCTCGCGGGTTTCACCGGCGACGAAGAGCGTCGCAGTTCGTTTATATCTCTACGTGATGTCTAATTACTTGCAAAATAAATTTTTGAGAATAAATCCCGATGAGACGCACGCGCACGCGAGTCGCAAGACTCAGAACCGAACGGGTTGCCCGCACACCCGCGGCGCTAACCACTCCGGGCGTAGCCCGGGTCTCGTCGGGCCGAGTCAGGAGCAAAGCGCAATGAGCCCCGTCGGGCCGAGTCAGGAGCAAAGCGCAATGAGCCCTTGTTTGGGCTTGGACACGGATGTGCTGTCGTGTTGGATGGGCCGCCACCCACACACACTGACTGCGGCACATTGGGCAGTCCGCTTCCACGAAGCCGCCTTCTTCTCGCGTCGGTCCGTCCGGCTTGGCTGCCTGCCTACCAGCTGTAGACCTGTAGTACCACCGGTTGCCGTCGAGTCCAGCAGTTGCAGATCCCCATCGACCGATCGGGATCCTTCCCTTCCGTTGCACGGCAAGTATCCTCTCCTCCGCCTCCCTTCTCCGACCTCACCGCACCTCACCTCGCCGCGCGGCACTGCAGCTAGGGTTTTATTTTATCTGATTTACCCACCTCACCGCTCCTGTCGATTTGGCGTCGCTATTGCTGGTGGTTGTTACCCTCTTACTCTCTCCGTCCCTCTCGCAGCCGTCGCCGCCGCCGCCGCCGCAGATCTCTCTCGAACGGACAGTTAATCGTCTCTGGACCAAGGGCGCCGCGGTTCCGATGGCGCTGCAGTACGTGGAGGCGCAGCGGCAGGCTCGCCCGGACCTTGCCGAGTGGTACGCCTCCCTCGCCGACCTCTACCAGCGGAAGCTGTGGCACCAGCTCACCCTCAAGCTCGATCAGTTCCTCCAGCTCCAGTCCGCGCAGGTTCGTCTTCGCCTCCTCGTGCTACTCCTCTACTAGGGATGGTTTTACCGATGGGTTCCCAGTTGTGTTACTTCGTACGGCGGATCTCTCATCGTCCAGGGCTACTCATGGCGCCTTCCTGCGCTTCGATTTGGAATCGTTCTGGATTTTGCTAATTTTGTGGAAATTGGATGGGTACTACCATGTAGTCTCTTTGCTAATTTCGGTGGAATTGGATGGGGGCTAGTGACTCTTCTATAGGTAACCGCACCAATCACTTCAATTTAGCTTCTGTAGCCATCTTATACTAATTCGAGGTATATACAACTACTGATTTAACTTCTTGAGTCTAGTTTCTCCAGATGGAGCGAGTCTTATGTTATGAACGGTCATGATCTATATGAATTCTGTTACCGACCTCAGGGTTAATTCTGTAGACCAATTTCCTTCTCGACTTGGGCTTTTGAATTTGGGTACATTCTATTCTTGTCTTAGCTTTGCTAGCTTACTTCTTCAATTAATAAAACTTAATGCTGCAGCCTGCAATTCCACATATCCAGCCGCAGTTTCAAATATACCAAACACATGTAAAAACCAAAAGTTATATATCAACAATTGGCTTCACTTATCCTTATCAGCAAATCCCTACATCCTTCGCTGTAGAATGGAGTTAATACTTATAAGATTTAGTGTGAGAATTTCCACTGTTCTTAAGGAAGGTTAACTGAACTCAAGTTAGGCATGGAGAATGGATTTGCATGCATGATTTCTTACATTATTGTCAAGGTAAGATCTTTGTTGGAATATGAATGGTTTGTCATGTTTATTAAACACAAGCCAACATTCATTTCAATGCCTCTACTTTCATCTATGCATTATGTTTGAGACTTATCGAGTGCTCTTAACTCTGATGATTAGGCTGGGTACCATGTGTTTTTCTATTTATTTCCATGTCTCATCAGCTCTGAACATTTTGGTTTTTTATAACATTTAGAAGGGCTCTTTTGTGATTCGATTTTCCGCAAATCATCCTATCATCTTGAGCCAAGCACATGTAAATCGAAAAATAGAACATTTAACATTTGTCAGCAACTGGACGATGGGACTAATATTTATGAGATGTAGGACTTGAATTGTGGCTAAGCTTACACCTGTAGAATGTCGGTTACATTTACCATCCTTTAGCAAGGATGTCTAGGGATGATCCAAATGTATAATAATTGCTCTTTATCTTGTCTGTCTCTTTGGATACAACGGCAATAGTATCTATATCTCCTTCATTTTCTTATTTGCTTTGCAGTTCAGACTTGTCTAATGCTGTTACCTGTAATGATTTGGCAGTTGGATATTGTACATTTAGTTTCTTATTCGCCGGCCTTGATAATGCAGAAATTTTTGGTTGTTTATAACAAAGAAAACTTTTGTTATTTTTTTCTAGTTTCCAGCTCTGTTAATGTTGTTTGTGTGATTAACCTCACTGACCTAACTGCAGCTTGATTTACTGACATTTGGAATTTTTTTATTTTACCTTAAATATTTTTATTGTCTCACCATTATTGTACCACTGTTTCATGTACAGACTGGTGACACCATCATACAGCTATACAACAATTTCATCACTGACTTCGAGACAAAGATTAATCTGCTGAAACTTGCTCACTTTGCGGTGATAGCCTCACGCCAATATCCTGACAAGGATGCTGCGATTACTTTCTTAGAGGGGGTGATCACAAAGTTGCTTGAGACAAGGGAAGTGCGGATTAACGAACCAATTCTCTATGTGAAGATGCAAATTGCAGCAATTAATCTTGAGAAGGGGAACCAAAAGGAGTGCAAGAATCTGTTGGAAGAAGGGAAAACCACTCTGGATAGCATGACTGATGTTGATCCCTCAGTTCATGCTAGCTTTTACTGGATATCATCTCAGTATCATAAGGCTCGCCAGGAATTTGCTGAGTTCTATAAGAATGCTCTTCTCTATCTGGCCTATACTACCGTAGAATCTCTTTCAGAATCTTTCAAGCTGGTATGTTCCATCATAATGAGTCAGTTTCTAGCTAAGTCAATTCTAGTTTCTTTTCTTTCTCATTTATTTGAAGTGTTTACTGGCTTCTGTTGTTAAATATATTAACACATTATATTTTATTGTGTTAGGACCTGGCTTTTGACCTATCTCTTGCAGCCTTGTTGGGTGATAACATTTACAATTTCGGGGAATTGCTCGCTCACCCGATTGTAAGCAACTCTTTGCTTCTGCATGACTTTTCTGTTCTTAACCCTATTTCTGATGTTTTGGTAGTGTTCTCTGCATGATATCCATTTCTTCTGGTTCTTTTGTGGCTTTCATAGTTTTTCATACCACAAAATACTGCTGGCATGGTCACTAAGTATTTGTGCCAATTGCATGTATTTATGCTGCTCTGTGACATAGTAAAACAAAGCTGTAGATTTTTTAGATAATAATAAAATTTTGTAGCATAAAGCAACATAATCACTCAGTCATTACTGTAAATCCTCTTTACTTTTTATCTTTTTGTCTGTTTGACATTGAGAATGGTCAATATAATGTTAGTATGATTATAATAAATGATCTGTATAAAAAATAATTTGGGTAGGCAAAGACAATCTGACTTTGTCTAAAAGTGCTTTCTTCTCTACTCTTAGATCAATAGTCTTATTGGAACCAAGGTGGATTGGGTCTATCATATGTTACAAGCATTCAACGCTGGTAACCTTGCTCTGTACCAAGAACTTTGCCGGGTACACAATGCTGCTCTTAGCGCACAGCCTGCTTTGGTCCAGAATGAACGAAAGCTGCTTGAGAAGATCAATATTCTATGCCTGATGGAGATAATCTTTAGGTACCATCTGTCAACTATTAATTTTCTAGTATTGCATCCATTTTCACTTCCATTTACAATTTCTTCATTTTACAGCCGGCCATCAGAAGATAGGACTATCCCCTTGAGTGTTATTGCTGAGCGGACTAACCTTTCTATCAGTGATGTGGAATATCTCCTTATGAAAAGCCTCTCGGTACGCATTGTCTTAATACTCATACTAAGGGCCTCTCCAGTATCCCTATCCCTAATGTAACTATTTCATATGAACTGCGGACTTGTGGATGCCAACATTTTTCTGCCTTTTCTTTATGCATCATGTTTGCATTGCCTTATTTGCATCACTATCTTCCAGTGGTTAAAAAAGTGGAAACACTAAGTGAGCAGTTGTGCACTGCCTAACACCTAGGGGTGCAATGCCAGGCAGCCCTGGAGTTTTTAATTTTGGCAAATAAACATAAAATGGTAGAGAAGATGATAATGAAAAATAACTGCATATTACTGTATTTATTGGAAAATGAGAACGACTATATTAAACTGAGCAGAAATTGAGGCTGAGTTCCACGTAGCTTCTAGCGGCCACTTTTACACTGCTACCTTCTGTTCCTTGATGTTCACCTAAGTTTTGGTTATAGGCGTTTATTGTATCAATGATTCGTTTTCTGAAATTTCAATAATGAATTGAGGATTTCATTTTTCTAGTTCACTAATCTTATGGAATTAGAGATAGTTACTGTAATATTTGTTATCCAAGTGCCTTGATTGCCACCTGCTTCTTGTATGCCAACTTGTGTAACCATATACTATATGCAGTGCTTGTCCAAAGTGTGGATTTTATTTGGTTGTGCTTTTAAAATACCTGTTTTATCTATATAAGATGAGTTTTGAATCTTATATTAGATTCATTGTTATCATTTTGCTTTTGCACAAATGTAAACAACCTGTTAAAACCTTTTGTTTAGTTGTCAAAGTATTACTGGATTATGGGGTTCAGTTGTCTACTAGTTGGCTGTGATATGTTTGGTATATTTAGCATTTCTGATTTTCTTTTCCACTGTAGGTTCATCTTATTGAGGGCATAATTGATGAAGTGGACAGTACAGTTCATGTGTCATGGGTCCAGCCTAGAGTGCTTGGAATTCCGCAAGTCAAGGCTTTGCGTGAACGGCTGGACGCGTGGGTCGGAAAGGTGCATACTACATTGCTTTCAGTTGAGGCAGAGACCCCTGATCTTGTTGCTGCATAAGTATTTGGTGGCTATTCTGCAAAACCTTTTGCGAGAGGCCTGATCAGCAAGGTTGCTTTGCAAAATGAAAGTGCTCTGGGTGTGCTGGTTGTGGTCCTCGAATCTGCACAACAGAAACAAGTTGCCCTGGGCGTTTGCTTGCCTGCGTCCAACTGAGTAGGGCATGTAATCCCTTTTCTTTTCGTATCCTCTGGACATGGATGGCTAGAACTTCACATTGTACCATGGAGCTGCCGCGGAGAGATTGAGGGTTCGTACGGTCATGATGTTCCTGTAGTTTTCCCATTGAATTAATTTTGTAACCGAGTTTATGCATGCTTTTTGGACAGGGATGGAGGAATATCTAGCATACTTTTAGTTCTTTGAAAGGTTTCTGTTCATGACATTATCATGTTGCTTTGCCTAAGCAGTAACCTTTGACCTGTTGCATCTCTTTTTAGGCTCCGTTTAGATCAGCTTTCTTCCACCTCGCTTTCTTGAAAACAAACTTCCTGTTGAATCAAATTTTCTTCAACACGCGTTGGAAAGAAGTTCCCTGTTTGGGTTCCCCCTGTTTGGTTGGTTGCGTGTGTGATTAGTCTGGTTGAGAAGATACGTTGTTTGTTTAGTTGTATTAGAATATAATATATAAAAATAAAAATATTTAAATATTATTTATTATATTTAAATATATAATATATTTTTAGTATGTTAATAAAATCTTTACCTTATTTTTAAATATATAAATATTATTTAAATAATATTAATTATATACTAATATTTTTAATCAACTTATCTGGTTGGCTAGGCCGGAGAGAAACAGAAGTGAGATCAATCTCCCCGGAGCCTGGCCCGCATCCGGATTTTGCATGCCCTGGACAAGCTTAGCGCACCAGGCAACCGAACAGCAGGGCTGTTCGTGCATGTGGCCATCCAATCAGACTTTAGGAGTGCAGGGGTGGTGTGTAGGTCGGAATTTCGTCTAGCAGCCTGCTGTTCGTGCATGCGGCTATCCAATCAGGCTTTAGGAGTGCAGGGGTGGCACGCAGGTCGGAATTTCGTCGAGCAGCCTGCTGTTCGTGCATGCGGCCATCCAATCAGGCTTTAGGAGTGCAGGGGTGGCACGCAGGTCGGAATTTCGTCGAGCAGAGATGGAGGTGGGGGCGGGTGTGGATAGAGGCAGGATCGAGGGCTGACGGGATGGAGGTGGGGGCGAACGCATTCGCACCTGAGCTGGCAGGGATGGAGGTGGGCACCGTCGTGAATGGGGGCGGAGGTGGAGCCGGATGTCGAGGTGGGGACAGAGGCAGTAGTTAGTGTGGAGGTGGGGATGGAGGCAGGTGTGGGCACACTAGTGAAGGAGATGGGACAGACACGGAAACGGCCTAAGCTGATTTCGCATTGCGTGGTATGGAAGGGTATCTGGGAGAAGCGCGCTCTAAAAAATTGCTTCCAAATCAAAGCGTTTAGGGGTCTTCTTCGCTTCTATCTGATGGAAGCTGCTGATAACGATTCCAAATGGGGCATTAAGCTCTATTTGAGTTTGTATTTTAAACAATATTTAGTAGTAGCAACATAGGGCCCCATTGGTTGCGGCTTCAACGAGCCTGGCCGGTGCCATCCTGGCTAGCGCGAGCCTGGCCGAGCAGAAACGTAATCAAAATCCGTTTTTCGACGTGCAGGTATGATGGACATTTTTGTAGCTGTTGAGACAAGCTTCAATGCGATATAACTGACCAAACACGGGTTACCTGCACGAGACGAGCCTGTTGCCGCGCGTTCACGCATCCAATCACTCCCATAGGTACCTTGCCACACATACCGAAAGTCTTTATCATGCATTTAATTAACGAAGTTTGAGGACTTTGAATATGCACATGGACAACTAAGAAAATAATTAGTACTCTCTTTGATTCTAATTATTATTCTAATTCATGATTAATAATGTAAAACTGAAAAGTACAAGTAAAAGAATACATTTTTTTTAAAAAAAAAGTGTGCTTCCGCCCTGTTCCGGCCTCAGTTCTTGTAGTGCCGTTTGGAGAATTGGAAAGTGCATTCGGTTTGGAATAAGGAGTTGGTGAGGGAAAATCTAAACCGTTTATCCGCTCCACTAAATACTAACCTTTCATTTATTTCTCAATCTTAAACCCACCTCTCATTTCCTATTTACCAAACGGCACGGTAGTTGTACTTGAGACAACTTAGCATTTTAGGGCTAATGATCTAGATTATAAAATCTGTAGATTAAAACATGCTGGATTATGTTTTGAATTATATAATCTAGATATCTAGATTATTATAGTATTATTAGCTACTACTACATCCTAGCTAAAACTAGATTATACCTGATAAATGATACCTTATTCCTCACAAATTTGAGATAATTACGGAGTATTGCCACCACATTCATTCCTTTTATGTGAAACATACTACTCCGTATGTAATTAGATAAGCCAATAATTAAAGAAAATAAGATTATGTATTACTTACTCTGTTCTTAAATTGTCGTTGTTGTTTTAACATTAACTTTGACTGTTTGTCGTATTCAAAATTTTTGATAAATATGATATATTTTATTATAACTTGATTTATCATATACTCCTACTCACTGCTACTTGCTCCGTCTTCTGCTCTATGAAATTTTTTCGGCGAAATTTCGTCATACCGTTTTTACCGGCGGGGGGCGGTAAAAAAACCAACCGGTGAAAAAATTTCAGCGAAATTTGAAAACGGCGCCCCAAAATCCCCGGCCGAAGCTGCTTCCCACACCGAACCTTATCCTCATTCGTGGCTCTGAGCTTCCCTTTCCGATTTTTCTTTTTCCCCTCTTTCCGCGAGCTCTCTTCTGAGTTCCGACTGCGGCTTGTCGTCCCGTGCAGCTGCTCCAGAGACCAGAGTCCATACGGCGGCGCTCTTCTCTGGCTTCTCCCTCCCCCAACTTCTTCCCATCCAGCCTGTAGGTCCAAGATTTAGATGGGAATAGAGATTGAGAGGGTGAGGCGCAGAGATGGCAGGAGAGGGACTGCACTGTAGCAAGGCCAAGGAGAAAGAACCAGCTCGAGCTGCCAGACACAGAGCGTTGTCAAGTGTTCCTGGCAGCGCAATTCTTTTCGATGTGGATTGATGTGTTGAAAAGAAACATTCAGTCTTAGCCAATGGGACCGGACATTGATCTAAAATCTTGGGTCTCTAAATACCAATTTCTTGCGAACATTTGCGATACCATTTTTTTTAGTTGTGTTGTTTCACTTGATAGAACCTTTTTTTCAATAATTATACAATTTTTTACAGAGGTTTTCTAAATGTTTTATTTTTTTAATTGTAGGGACATGAGAAATTATCATATTTCTATATTCAGTGAACTAGTGCTTATCTACCGTGCTATGAACTTGAAATATTATCATATTTCTATGTTTTTAATGCAATTTGTGACTCAATGGACTGAAAATTATTTGAAGAGGGATCATACCAAATTTTTGTAACACTTCGTGTTTCGGAATAAAAAAGCCAAGCTGTTCGAGTCTAAAATTATGGAATCCGAGCTCAATTAATTTTTAATCTTTCAAGCAAATTCAAATTTCAAATCTTCAAGTTCGAAAATTTTCAAATAAAGTTGTGAAACAAAATTTCATTTAGATTTTGCAAAGACTTGAATTTAAGAAATTTTTGTAAAATTTTATTAAAAGTTTGAAAGGCCTAAATAATTGTTTCTTTCAAAATAGTTAATTGTTTTCCCCGCATTTTTAAAATAAAATATATTTCGAATTTGGGTTTGTTCCAAAAAGAAAAGTTGTTTCTTATAAAGGTTTTATGAAAACTTGAATTTAAATGATTTTAATAAATTTTAGTTGAAAGATAAAAAGGCCCAAATGAATTTTCTCCTTTAATTAGTTCCCTGTTTTGTAAATTTTTTTATAATAAAATTTATTTTGAATTTGAACTTGGGCCCAAAATAAAAGTTGTTCCTCTTCAAATGTTTTACCACTCTGCAAAGTTTCAAGTTGAATTGAGTTCGGGGAGTACAGATTTCGAAGCAAAAACAGCAAGCAGCGCAGGAGATCAGAGAAAATCGGAAAAAATAAAAAGGAGAGCAGGCCCCACCTGTCAGTCGCACTGTTTCTCTTTCTTCTTCTTCCTCCTACCGCACGCTGCCAGCGCGACCATACACATGCCGCGCTCTTAAGGAGCTCCGCGTGCATGCACTCCGCGCGCGCCCTTGACGTGTCCCCGAGCAGCTCGAATCTACCCCCTTCCCCGATCGGCTCCTCCTCCTCTCTCTCGCTCAGTTCTCAACCGGATGCCACTTCGCCTCTGGACGCTGCCGTGGAACGGCCCGGCCAAGCTGTCTCCTGCCCTCAATCTGCGACGGGGAGCTGCGCCAGCGCGCCCTCCTGCTCTCCCCCACCTCAGCCCGCCACCTCTCATGCGGAATGCGCCGGATTCGAACTTTTCCCCATGTTTTGGAAGCTCAATGCCGCTGGCCGTTCTTCCCCAAAATCCGGTGAGCTCCGACGGCATCCCGTCGATTCTTCTCATTTGTAGCCTCCTCACTAGCTCCCACACCTCTAGGGTCCAAGATTGGAGCAAACCGCGGCACATTTTGGCGAGATTTTGAGCTTCTTCAAGCACCGTTAGTCGGACCGTACATGCCACCATGGACGCCCCTTCTCCGGCACTCCTCGTCGATGACAACCTCGATTCCGGCCGTCTAGTCGCATCCTTAAAGCTCACCACGGAGGTTTCTTCGAGTTTCGTCCACCGCACCGAGCTCCCGGCCTCGCTGAACCTTGCCCTAGTCCGCAGCTCGCCGCCAGCCTAACTCCGGTGACAATCCTAGCCCATCGACCCCTCCACCGTCTTCCCTAAGACACGCGGATCATTTACGTACTAGGTTTCTAGAGTTTTGACCACAAAGCGCCGCCGCTCCGGTCGCCTGGACCATGGCCGATCGGCTGGCCTCGATCCAGCCACGGGATCCTTTGCCGCCGTCAGATCCTGTGTGGGTAAGGGTGTAGCCACCCGTGTGGCTCCGTTTCAGGTGGGCCGGAATACCAATGGGGCATTGTGGCCGGCCCAACAAGGCTGAAATTTATTTTATTTTATAAGTTGATTTATTTAATAGTCCAGAAATGATTTTAATATTCTAAAATTCGTAGACAATTCATCCTAGCTCGAAAAATTATAGAATAAATTTTGTTAGGCTCTTCTTAACTAGAACTACATTCTGAAGCTAACTATTTTTCATTTTATGCTTGAAATTAATTTAATTATTTCAGATCACTAAATAATTCATTAATACATTATAATTATTTCTTGGTATGATAAAATCTTAAAAAGTTTACTTTTCTATTTATGTGATGAGACTTTTTGTTTTAGAAAATTTTTATATTTAATTTCATCAAAAATCATTTTATAAACATTTTATTGTATTTAAACAATTTTTAAATTATTATAAATTTATTTGATTTCAATAAATGTTGAAAAGTTCTCAAAAATTAGTTTATGACCTTTATGATTTTATGAAAAACTTAAATTATATTTTGTATTTTAGAAAACCATTTTTAAAGAAGTTTTATAACTAAAATTGTGTTCTTTTAAAAATAAAAACCTGTCATCGCATGTGATTTTAATTCAAAGTTAAAAAAACTATCATAATTCATTTTTTTGCATATCATTTCATGCTAGGACCCGACCCATCCGAAGAGGAGAGCTTGGAGTGTTCCTGTAGCAAATGAAGATAACTGTGAGCAAAGCCCAGGCAAGCCCCGGTGCATTAACTCTGTTTTAATTGTTTTATATTTTATCACTATATAGTATGTGAATTATGTATTATGCATTAGGTTTTTAGAAGTTGATTGAAACCGTAGGTTGCATAATAGTACTTTTTACCTATGTTAGTGTCTTTGATACAGGAAACTCGATATAGAGCTATGATATAAGTCATAGTTATCGGTAGAAGTCGAGTGAATGGAAACTTCACTCGCGAGGTTTTTACCCTTGGTTTGGAAATATCGCATGAAAGGTTGAAGTTGGTTATGAAATCAAAAGAAATGATAAGTTGAGACCGGGCAGAAAAGTAGGTTGTAACACGGCATGTTTCCACTGCGGACGCATGTTCAATGTGTGATAGTCCTAACTGTGTCGGTTAAAGACCGTACCGTTGTCGACCCTGTTGAGCAAGTTTGAATAGTACTGATTACATACTGAATATATGGGTCTCAGAAAACTGATGTAGCCCAATGTGCGTAGTGACTGGACGTAACCGAACCTCTCTTCTGCAGATGATTAGAAGGGAGAGCTTTGGGGCTAACCATGGTTAGACCCAGTGTGGGCTAACCATGGGTAAACCCGATGTGGTTGTCGCATGAAAAACCACTGCTCGAGAGAGGGGAGCATCGGACCGGTACTATGTATCATTGACGTGAAAGGTTGTCATGTGCGGCTTTCAAAAAGCGTGTACATGTCGTGTAATTAAGTTTCTCTAGCTGAATGTAAATCGATTATAATCGATGTCCCTTACAGTAACGAGTACCACTTGTCTCACTGTGTCACAACGTAGTTAAAAAGTGGAATAATAGTGAAATGAGAAAGTATTATGGTTCGATGGTTTCGTTTATTATAAATTATTTGGCAACAATGATTGTGGTAGTTGATAGTGCAAATTAAATTTATTTTCACCTACACTTAATTTACTGCTAAAACTTGAAAGTAAGAATCTTTTAACGTCGGTTTTTGCAAATAGCTATCCCATGTGAGTCGGTCTTATCTTATATTTGAAATCGGCTGTAGTTGGTAATATTGACGGGTGAGATTTACTGAGCATTTGAATGCTCAGAGCGTGACTTTTTGTGGTTTTTGTTTTGCAGGTGACCTTTCTTTCTTTCCTCTGAATCCATCGACAGGAGTGACCCCCGAGAGTGGCTTTGTTCATTGAAAGCCCTCCTCGCCGCGTTGAGCTCTTGTGTGCTACTAGAAGGTATATTATATGGGCTCTATGTCTCTTAAACTTAAAATCTAGGAGTCCTTTTAAATAAATGTGATCATTTTCGCGCTTTTAAAAACTCTAGTTTGTAAACTTAATCAATCGTTTGTAATATATTTTATCGTGTTTGAATTGTATTGTTGTAGCTCGTTTCATCGAGAGACACCCGATAAAATCTTGTAATCGATGGATCGCCTCTTTGCGGGGCGGTCTGTCACAATTTTGTTAAAAAAGTTTGAATTTTTTAAATTCAAATCCAATATACCCAATATTTTCGGTATATCATGTGTTAGCGGTGACCTCGGTATTTTTTTTCTACCAAAAAAAATTTCATAGCTTCTGCTTGCCATCTGCGCTTGCAATGCTAGCAACGACGCATCCGTGCATGTCCACTTGCTTCTCTGCACCGCGCCACGCGCAGGCAGCCGCCGTCTCTCCCTGCCGCCGTGCCGCGCTCGCCGCCTCCTCCCTCGCTTCCAAGCCCCAACCACTGACGCTGCAGCTCGTCGACGCCGCCGTCTTCCGCTGGCCCTTCGGCTTACTTACTGTCTCCTTCCTCTGGTGCGCCCGCCACGGTTACTTCCACCGGCCGTACTCCTTCGTTCGACCGCCTCCTCTCCGCCACCACTCGCCTTGCCTCTCTGCTCGGCACCTCTTCCTCCCTCCTCGACGAGCTCCACGGCCTCGTCTGCGCCATCAGGCCCCTGACTTTCCTGCTCCTGCTCAGGCTTTACTAGCGTGGGGGCCTCTACCCTCTTGTGCTCCAGCTGTTCGAGCAAATGACCCTTTGGTGAGTCCACCCCAACGCCTTCGTCCACAATGTGGTCATTGACGTCCTTCTCAGGATAGGTGAGGTAGACGCGGTGCGGCGCTCAATGCAGGACAACCCATTGCCCAACTAACTCAACTACGCCGTGGTGCTTACTCATGTCTTCCGGGCTGGGCATTGGCCTCAGTGCGCAGCTGCTTCATAGAGATGCTGCGACTGTGTTTTTCCCCAGCTCTGCTTCTCTCACGGTGGTTTTTGCTTGCTGCAATACAGCTGCTTTCTTTTGCAATTTGCACATCTTGCGTTGCAAGCTCACGTCGGCCATGTGGACATGTTTGATGGCTCGTCTGTGTCGTGAGGGGATAGACGAGGATTGTACAATGCTGGCAAAGATGGTGGATTCTGGTTCTCATACAGTTGTAATTTTCATACTACTTATGAGAGGATTATTTCAAGCTGGGAGGAACGATGAGGTCATTTAGCTCTTGCGATTTATGGTATCTGCCAGCTGCATCCCAGATGTTGTTTTGTATAATGTTCTGATGGACAGCATGAGACAGCGCCTGAACAAGGCAGGCATCTGAAATGGCCGTCGCTTCAGCCTGACAAGCTTCATCCTTGGGAGGACAACAACCAAGCAGGCTCTATATCTTTCTGAATCAGTGGGAGAAAATGAATATTCTGCTACACTTTGGCTTTTGCTCTATATCCAAGATTTTTATGACCTAATACCTCAGAAAACCTGCTCCCAGAGGCATCCCAAGAATTGCACCAAATAAAGATAGGGAGTATCTCAGCACACTATTGCATTCTCGTGCGCTGTTAACTACACAACACCGTATTTCCTTACATATTGTTGCACTTGTTCACATGCCTCATTGCCTTTTCAATGTATTCACTTTATTCAAGTAGGTCTTGATAACTGTTTATATTACAAGAACAACTTTATTATATGGCTTTAAATTGGCCCAGAGAGTAATAGCCAGCGTGATATGCATATATATGCTACTGCTATTCTGTTCTTATGAGCTTAACCAGATTATAAACGTCTGATTTGTTTTGTCCAACTTAATTATACAGGACCATATTATGCAGGTCATATAGCACCTTAGATTATATGTGATGTACAAAATGTTCTACTCAATAATTAATTTCCATTTTAAAAATGACATGACTAAACAATAAAATTCAACTCGATTGGGGAAAAACCTCATTGTAACATTATTAACATTCTAATACCGCATTACACCTTTTCCTTTTTTTTTTTTGCAGGCACAAGGTTCAAATCAGAGTGAGCTTGGAATAAACAAAAAAAATTTGGAGAAACAAAACAATGATGCCACCTTTGATGTTCTAATTATATCCTATACTTGCCACTCTGAAATGGACTGAGCTGCAGAGTAACCAACTATGTGAAGCGCAGGGTACTTGTTTGGTCTGCAGAATTTGAATGAGTTTTGGTTGTTTCCAATGACTTCTTCCAGTAAGCATCATAAGTTTGAAGGCATACTGGGTTAAGGGAATGAGAATGAACCACCAAGCTGTGAATTGGCAGTTGCTGATGGTGGCTTGATTGCAATCCAGAGCAATGATATGGTGATGGAAACAAGTCCAGACCAGACATATACAATAGTGGGTGTCCTTCCTCTTCTGCCCATCAGTCCCTTCGCAAATGGATATAAATGCGCAAGCACCCAGAAGCTGAAGAACACTCCCCCAAGAAGCTTGCTCCACTGTGGGATTGTGCTGTAAATTGTTCGGCTGAAGCCAACAGCAATGGCAACAAGGTTGATCATGATGATAGTGAGGGGTGGTATCATTAATGATGTCCATTTCACTATGTAGAGTTCCGCAAATTCATCCTCTACATCATCACCGACCTGCTTTGATGTGAGTGTGAATGATATTTCAATCCCTGCAATTACTTTCAGAAGACCTTGAAGAACCGCAGCAAGATGAGCACTAGTTCCACCAATGAGCCAGAATTGTTCATTTCTCCACCACTCCTCCAGTGCAATCCCGGACCACTTAATCTCCAGCATGGCCAGGAGGCAAAGTGTGATAGTTATGATAAGTAGGTATGTCAGGAAGGTAACATTGAGTGTTTGCACAATGAACTGTCCTGAGAAGAGGGAGAGTGCTGGAAGGAAGCAATAGACAATAAGGAAGATTGATGTGAAAGGATAGATACCGACATTAAGATATGCAATCCTCTGGAGCACCTGTTGGCACAGTGAAGATTGGTCAGTTTTTTAATATTGAGGAATCCAGAATGCATTACTAAGGGGTAGTGATTCATGAGGGGCATATTGTATATACCTTCATCTTGGAGCTGGCAAACAGTGCATTGTTGCGGGAGAAGAAGATCTCAACAGAACCAGTAGCCCATCGAAGCACCTGGTGCAGACGGTCTGTGAGGTTGATAGGAGCGGTCCCACGGAAGGCATCACGCTGCGTGACACAATACACGGACTTCCAACCACGATTGTGCATGCGGTACCCTGTCACCACATCTTCCGTGACAGATCCATAGATCCACCCCACCCGTACACCCCATTCCGTCTTCTCCTCATACCAACATGAGATTACACTGATTGCTTCTGCCACAATGGATGCATCCAGCATTTCACGTGGAATTGTCAGAGCACCAGGTGGACGACCATTCTTGACAGACGGATGGTCTGCCAAGGGTCTGCCTTGGAACTCAGCTACTGGAATGGAGTCAATAAGAAAGCTAGAGTTACCAAACTTCTTTGGAAATGTTGCAAGGTTCATGCTATCCCCATCAAAATCACCCATGCGAAGAGCCATGGTCTCCTCTGAGTTAGCATTGGAAGCCGATGCCTTGCGACGGCGTGGAAGGCAGCAGCTGCAAAATCCAGGGCTGTGATCTTTGGAACGAGGTGGGTCAAAGCCATAGAGGGCAATTCGACGAAAGAGGCATCCAGTACCAACATAAACTGGTCCTTGCAGACCATCAAGTGCCCGCATGTTGACATCAAAGAAAACAGTGTTATGGTTTGCATAGCGATCAGAAGGGTCAATGCCTTCAAAGCGCTGGGGGAACTGCACATAGCAGAGGCGGTCTCCACCGCGGTCCATCATGAAGCACATGCCCTCCCTTAAGGCTTTTGAGTTGTAGATATAGTGATCACAATCCAGATTAAGAATGAATGGACCATTGGACATGATTGCTGATGCACGGACCAGTGCGTTCATGGCACCTGCTTTCTTGTTGTGATCATATCCTGGGCGCTTCTCTCTTGACACATACACTAGCATTGGAAGACGGGTGTCAACTCCTGAAAAGTCAAGAGGTGATTTTTCATTGATGTTCCCATACATCGGCAAGTCACTTGGTGGTTTCAGCATAACCTGAGGTACAGAAAAATGACAATGTTAATACATTCCAGATGTGAGGGAGCTTTTATGCATGTTTGTGATTGAAGTGGTACCTGTATGATTCCTGCATGATCACCTCGAGCATGATCCTGTGAGGGGTGGAGCCATGTACCAGGCCAGTGAGTACCATCAGCCATCCATGTTGCCTTGGGAATCTTCACTGGTTCAAATGGCTCATCACCCCCAGCCTTCATCTTTTCCCTCTGAAGGTTCATTGCCTGGATTTCTTCACGGGCATGGTATGCATCAGAGCGACGCCGGATGGCATCTGGCAAGCCATTTACACGAACCTTGAACTCATCATATTCACGCTTGATCCGCCTTCTGTCCTTGACAAAGTCAGGCTTCACCTTGTTCTTGAAGGGATCTCTCTTCAAATTGAAGTAGCTGTCAGGATTCCTGGGTTCAATTTCATGCTTCCGGCAAAATGGCACCCAGAGATTAGCGAAGCTTGCTGCTTCAGCCATCGCTTCAAAGGTGAGCAGTGCCCCTCCATCATCTGACAGGTAACAGGCAAGCTTCTCAACCGGGTAGTCAGCTGCGAGGATGGAGAGAATTGTGTTTGCAGTGACCAGGACCGGTTCCTTCTCTGGATCAGCAGTTGACACAAAGATATCAATTCCCGGGAGATCAGATTTGCCTGTTGGATTGTTAGGTGTTGGTGTCTCGAACTTTTCCTTGAGCACCGTTAGGTCCGTAGCACGGTTGATGGGGCAGAGCTTAGGAAGCTGGTCCAGTACCCACGAAAATGCAAACCAGAGCTCACAAACAATTGACATTCCCCAGAGCCAAATGGCGTCGTCATTTTGGTGCTTGATACGCCACATAAGGAAGAAGGCCAGTGCAACAAGACGGATCAGAACAAGAAGCCTGCATGCGAGGAATAGTGAGGACAACTCAACAAAGATGGTGCATCATAAGGGCAACGCAGCAGTAATGTCGATGGATTTATTTTAATGTAGTTAAGTTTAATTATCTAATACCATGTAAATTTTGATTATCTTTTATTTTGTGTAATAACTAATTAATCATCGGTGCATATGCATCATAGAACGTTGGTAGGTTGTGTACTAGTGGCTTTGATCTTTTAGTAGGAATAATTTAAAATCACTTACAATCGTGAAACGTTGCTCGTACCTGTATGGACTGATGACCGCTGCTGGAATCCTGAGTTTGCGGGTGAGCGGCCGCCACGGTTTGGTCAAGAGCTCCTTGGGATGCCCACCTGGACCTTCTCCGCTGTCATCGTCTTCGCCGTCCTGCGGCCAAATGGCGTTGCCGTAGCCGTACGTGCCCTTGGTCTCGAAGAGCCAGCGGTTGTGATCGAACTCGCTGGACTTGTTCACGTCCGTCTGCTTCACAAGCGACATGCGCCTCTCCATCTTGCTGTCGGTCCGTCCAGGTCCGCGGCGCAGCGACAGCGCCCGCGTCACCTCGGCGGCGCCGGCGATGTCCTCCCACTCGGTGTTCTTGTACAGTTCCTTGCAACCCGGACAGGCGCCGCCGCCAGCCTTGACGGCGTCGGTGAAGCAGTCGACGCAGATCCTGAACTCGCAGTCGCAGGGCATGATGTCCTCGCCGCGGCCGTCGCGCATGACCTTGGCGTCGCAGCCATCCACCATGCAGCTGCTGCGGCCCTTGCCGCCGGCGCGCCCCGCGGCGTCGCCCTTGTCCATGACGTGCGCGCGGGTGACGCTGTTGAAGCCGCCGGTGAAGAGCGAGCCGGAGACGTACTGGTCGTCGGCCTTGGCGCCGTCATCGTCCATGGGCTGGTTGTCCGGTGTCATCGGGATGTGGACGTGGTAGTCCTGGAAGTCCACGCTGCTGATCTCCGAGTCAAGGTCGTCGCGCGAGTAGCTGATGAACCGCCCGGAGTCGGTCCGGCGCCCGAACACGACCGTCGGAGCCGGTGTGGGCGCGGTCGGCGGCTTGCCGGCGCCACCCTGCGGCGCCATGCGGCTGGAGCCGCTGTTCTTGAGGATCCCCTTGGAAGCCATGCTCCGGAACAGAGACTCCTCCCTTCTCGGTCGTCGACGTCTCCTTCAAGCACCGACCGAAGAAGCTCTTATGTTTCCCTGTTGATTACTACGCGCTTGATGATCTGCAGAATCCCGTTCCCGGAGAAAATGGAAACTTGTGTGACAGATCTCGCAGAGCAGGCATGTAGCCGATAATAAGGAAAGAGTTAGTAGTCGATACTTCCCGATCGTGTTATATATGCATGCTATATATATGCTTTGAGATGATTTCAACAAGAAAAATAAAAAAAAAACGTGAATGGAGCTCATTGAGTCGGCATTGATTTTGAAAGATTAGAGAAGATTGGGGAGCAACGGAAGGCTCAATTGGATGCATCCATTTTATAGCTAGAAGCCTAGAATTGGCCACAACTCACAATCTCACTCTATTATAATGATGGTTTCCTTTCTAAATTTGTTCGCGAAGACAAATGCAAAAACCAATCGGTATATGCACACATTGGAGTCCATTCCATTCCTCTAAATCTAACTGATTGATCAATCTCGCTTAACTCCGACCAAAAAATGAAAACAAAGTGCGGAGAAGGTTTCTCACCTCTTCTTCACCGTCTGAAGCTAGCGACGCGTCGACCACAGCGAGACGACAGACAACGTACGCGGTCCGCGAGTATTTCGTAGGGAGCCTTTTTCAGCGACGCTGGAGAGACCAAGTCCAACGATGAAAAGCGGACCGAAGCCTGCCTGAGCTGAACCTGTCCACGGCGAAGCAGCGGATGGCTTCAACCGCCGACGCACGGACCGACGCAGGAAGGCTTCAATGGCGGCGGCGACGGCTCTGCGTGTCGACGGCGATACCGTCGATCGCAGGGGGCAGGAGGAAGCTGAGTTTGGTATGAACTGATGGCCGTGGGCAGGCAGCCAGCTGCGTCGAGCGTTATTTGAATGGCCGGAGCTTGAAGGGCTGGTTGATTCGGTGAGGGAGAGAGGCGCCGGGGGAGGAAGAGGCGCAGAGGTGGGGCGCACGAACCAACGCCAACGCGCCGAGGTGACGACCGACTCGTCGGAGGTGTTCCTGAGACGGTATCGTTGTTAATTGTTAATAACAACACGGAGAGTATGGCGTGTGGGGTCCTACCTAATCATATACAGTATACCAAATGCCGGTTTTACTGACTAGTTCGACCATGATCAATCAGATTTTTGGGAGCCATCAGGAGGTCAGGTGAGGGTGTTCGTGTTCAGGTCGTGGTCGTGCTCGCGACTCCCTCCCTCCGTCCATCGGGTCATCTTCTAACCTGTTGAAGTATAAGTTACAATTTATTTTAATAAATCACTTCAGTCAAAATTTAAACTTAAAACATCTAACTCTGATACTTATATTGAACTGCTATACACTTTATCAGTTAACCTCGAAAGATCAAACAGATGAGAAAAGATGAACAATTTAACATAATTTGTAGCCCATGATCACCACCACCGAACGGAACGAGATGCGACTGCAACCCAACCTCCAGATCCTGCTTGCCGATTCCAGCCCCTGTTTGCATGCGCCGCGATCGTGCCGGCCAGACTGAATCAACAACGTCGACGATGTCAACCGACCTTCCGCAGGTCAACCACGTCGAGTTTGCAGGGACGTCATGCGTGGCATAACTCCACATGTTTTCAAGGAGTTGCGCACACGACCACGCCACGCCAATGTTGCTCCCAGCTCAGGTTTGTGAATAAAAAATTATACTACGTGCCTAGCCTGTTGACCACTGCAAGATTCAACACCAATACACCATCAGAGGAATTGTCATGTAGGTGTAGGATATAATAGATCATGGCATGAATGAAGGCATGTGTTCCCACATTGGCACGTTGCTGCACTAGCTCGCCGCGGGAGCCATGGGCCAGAGCTTTCGAGCATTTGAGAAAAAAAAAAAAGGCTAGTGAGTGATGGAATTTTGTTGTTAGATTTCATAATATGAGATATGTTATAATGCTTACATAACCATCTATTTGATCATATCTGATGATAAAAAATAAGTAGATACCTAGTCAAAAGTATCAAAATGAGACTCGGTATAAAAAATGGTGGATCCGATACAAAAATTGATAAACTCGATACTGATTTTTTTAAATTAATGACTGATTAATTGAAGAGATAGAGGTACCTCTACAAGCAACATAACACATCTTTTATAATATATTTTTAGCTTCTCTACACACCAAAAGTTGGTTTGGTATTTATTTTATAATTTACATGCTTGCTATACTATATCTTTTGGAGCAGAAATTAGTTTGTCCTCAAAACAAGCCTTATTTCTTTCTTTACAGATTGCCCAACTAATTGCCACAAGATCAGAAACATAAAAGTTGACCATTAGGCTAACAACAATCAACAAAGACTGACAGTCAAAAAATTAATCAACAAAGGTGTTGACAGAGCAACGCTTATTTGCATTGAATTCTGAAAAAAATATGATATAAGATAGCCAGGAGGTTCCCATTCTTAGTTAACTTCAAACGTTTCTATGCATTTACCATGATAGCTAAAAATAAAACAAAGGGATACAAGACGAGCTGACCGTGAATTCTAACAAACATTAGCAATCTCGAAATATAATTTTCATCAACTAAAGTCCGGAAAAATCATCACAAGATTTCAACAGAGTTTAAGGTTGAATGGCTTCATCTATTGCACTTACAAACAATCACATATGCCAACCTCTTTCTTAGGAGAAGAAGATAACACCGTGGAAAGAAGCTCAACACTATTACGAGCCACCTCAAAGGCCTCCTCATGTACTTGCACAGCAGGAACAGTGCGAACAGGAGCAAAACCTTCCTCTGGAATTTCCTGATACCCTTCTTGTGCAGCTTGCGAATATGGTTCAGCTGCAGGTACTGAACGGGGAGGAGTAAAAACTGGTGCTAGGCTGTCTTCATCACGCTCAGGGAAACGAATCCCCCTAAATTTCAAGCTCTGGGAAGAATACCAAAATAGTAGTAATGTACATTTTCATGTAACATATATCTACAAGCCTTATAGAAACACTATTTGCACTTCTGTTCAAGGTACAAAATTAATGAATGGATACGGAGTAAACCATCAAAAAGAGAATGTATGGAAAAAAAAAATCAAGCTAATGGAACAGAGACTGTTTAAAACTTACCTTGTAGGTCATCTCCAAACTCACCCCAGGCCTCAATAAGCATAAGTGCCTTGTTTCTGTTGTTTACTGTAGTCTGTGGATCATCAATCAGTCTTACCATCTTATCAAGTACCCTCTCAGCAGCAATCTCAGAGAAAGCCTTCTCACAGTTTTTGACAATGGTCTCAAGCAGGACAAGAGAAAGATATTGCACCCGCGGATTATTCATCATGATTCTTCTCTTGATGGCACGGATCACTTCAACACTGTTGACCCTCTCGGTGTTTACCATGTCACATATCTCAAGATTGGTAGGCCAATCAGGCGCATGCATCGTCTCTAAAGTGGCTTCGTCAACAATCTTGTCCGCCATGTTCTGTCCCTGGAAAAACTCTTTCATTTTGAAACTCATGCTGCTCATGCCCACTGACATTTTGCTACTAACTTCTGCCCCACTTATCTTGAACCGCTCGCCCAAGGCATTGATTTTATCCATTAGATTGCCGCTCATCTTTTCATAGTTCTTTGCTCCTAGAAACTAATCTAATTCTGCAGGAATAAAAAGGGAGACGTTAATGAATAAAAGAAAATAATTTTAAATCTGTGAAACAAGATATAAAAAAAAGCATGCTTCTGTATCCAAGAACCTAAAACAGCTGAGCAGACTGGCAGTAAAAATCAAATAGATAGAGTAAACTATGTCTGCATCAGGGCTCCAAAAAGTAATTGTTCTACATGCAAGAGGGGTGAAACTTAAAACCATGATTGTTTTCTATTACCTCGTTAAAAAGGTTACTGTTGGCTTCCCAAAGAATGAGAACGAGGAGAGCAGAACAGAGCACTGCAAATCTCAGAATGATGCTGATTGGTTAGGAAAACGAAATCCTAGGGTGGTGCTTAAGGCCCTGTTTAGATCCCACCAATTTATAAGAAACCAGTTTTTAGAAACTGGAAGTTCAAATATTTATCCAGTTTTAGTTTATACAAACCAGTTGCCAGTTTCTTAGAAACTAAAGAATCTAGTCCATCCTAGATTCTTCTGGTTTCTTTTACCAAAAGATGTACTACCCTTAATTTAAAACAAATATTTATCCTCATTGTCATTGAATTATCTTAATCTCTATCCGAAAGGCCGTTTAACTCTCTCTATCAATCTGCTATTTATATTCTATCCTCCAACGGATGTAAAAGGATTGGCATGGAAAAAAATCCAATTTAAATTGAATAAATGATGGCAAAGATGTCATTTTACACGGGAAAAAACTAAAAACAGATTTTTAGAAACTACTTTCCAAACCCCACCATCTATTTTTTTAAATAAATCAGCTTTTAGAAACTACATCTAGAAACCAGTCTTTTAAGAAATCAAGCTGGTTCCAAACAGGCCCTAAATAATGTTGTACAATCTTATGTAACAGATTCTAGAAGATTGGCCGAGAGTTTAGATAGATACTTTAGATAAAATCTAGGCATGTCGTTGCAAATCATAACAAAATCCCGGCTGATACCTAAACCGATTCTACCAACTCCCTGACATTGCGACCTAAATAAACACGCATGACGCACCACGTCCCCTACTAGTTAACAACGCTTCCACCTTTGATTTTTTTTTTCAGTGCTTCGATTCATCGCATTCCCACTTTCCTATAAGTACGAGTACATTCTACGGCGAGAGCAATTGGCACCGCAGCTGCAGCAAAATTTCAGAGGAACCTCTCTTAAGATCAAATCCAATATCTGTGGGGCACAAGGGAAAAAAAAAACTCGCCTCGGCTGCGTAGCCGTGGATCATGACAGCAGCAGTCAAGGAAAATCTAACGTTTCGTTATCTTCTCATCCTCCGGCAGCGGCGCAACTCGCGTCCTTAGGCAAGGTTTACAAAACTGTTTAAAACCGATCAGTTTTTACGATTTTCGATGAAACCGATCCGATTTGATTTTACCGAACGACTAGTTTTCATTTTAAAAATTTAAAAATTTTGAAAATTTGAAATACCAAAAACCGGTGGTCGATAAACTGATAAAACCTGTCAGCTAACCGGTGAAACCGGTGGGTTTCAAATTTTAAAATCTCAAACCGTAAAAACTGAATAAACCGTCCGGCTAACCGGTGAAACCGACTGGTTTACTGTAACAGTTTGTTAAAATTTTGAATTTTCGATTTAAAGTGATTTTCGATCAATTTTTTTAGTTTTCGCGGTTTTTGTTCAACCGGTTTTAGCGGTTTAAACCAAATCATAAACCCTGCCTTGGCCACATTGCCGGTTCCTTACCCCAACTTTCCCTTTCCCAGTGAGCTTCCATCCCTTTTCTCTACCTTTTCATTAGCATTTTGATTTACTTGACATCTTCTTTTTCTTTTTAAAATGGCAACAAAAGCAATGTAAATAAGGATGGATAATGTACTTAGGGCCAAATTGTCGAAACCATAAAAAAAACCGATCTCAAACTACGGAAACGGTCTACATTTGTTTTACAATAATAAAGATACGGCCAGCTGTCAAGGTTTCACTTGAACTCAAAAATCTATTGTCATGATATCAAATATTGAAGAATTTTTATTACCAACGTTCCAAAACTAATTATCTACTTTGAAAAGTTTTTCAATCATGAAAATATAGGTCAATTATATGGCACACGGCTGAATTTTTCCTGCCGCTTTTAAGCAATCCAAAAACAAAAACAAAGGCATTCTTTGGACGGTGAAAAATATTATCAAATCCTTTAATTTTCCTATGACACTGAATTGTTTCCTTCTTGTGCGCCATTGGAGTGATAAAAAAAAAAACTCCGTTCCTTTTTGCCATAGACCAACCTCTTGTTGATTCGGAGCCGACGACCGCGTGCTCCCGATGTAGACGGCAAATTGTTTGACCCTGTACCTGCCCCTTCGACTTTACAGTTCAGACAAATCTTGCGCGCACGCCCGAACATTACCCTATCGCTTACGCGGTTCCATGGGCAAAAATTTAAAAAATGTAGTACGCCGCAATGAAATTCAACAACCAGAACACAACATAAGGGGACTAGGGGAGTCGATGGAAAAAAGAAGCTAGATCCACATATCAATGAGCCCAGTCCGAATTGGTACTTTTATCCCCACATGGAGTAAACAAATGTCTAATCTATTTACATAGGCCAATAAAAAAATTGAACAGCAGAAATTCAGACTGGAGTGCTTGTGCTCCCTATAACAGGTAAAGGAATGCAAGTCGCCGATTTCTGCAGCCTAAAAAGGCTATGTAATGTGCAGCGAGTGGTCTGGCACAATAAACCCGTGCATAAACAATGACCGCAAGGAACCGCCATCCATGCAAAGTTTTCTTATAGCTGCAAAGCGAAACAAGTCAGTCCACGCAAATTTTTTATCGCTGCAAAGTGAACGATTCTTTCCATGATTTTGAGGACTCAGGAAAGACGCAACAGGCTTGGTGATATCAGAGTTTATAGTTTCTCCCAGCAAAAAATGCAGAGCTGCACCCAGTTCACATGCTCTTCCAAAAATGAAACAGAAGTATCCAGACCTACATATCACACAATAATGATTAAGGCTAGTGAACAAATTATCTTGTCAAAGAGACAAAATAAACGCTTGTTGAGGGCTCTAACCACAATGCTTAGGTCACAACTATATTTAGTTAAACTACCAAGCTAGACTAGATTTAATGTAGAAGAATATGATACCATCTTAAATGCTAAGTTCAATAGGCAAGCTACTTAGTAAAATTGTGGGAACAACATAAAGACTTATGTGCGGTCTAGCTGGATGGCATGTGTGATGTACTTCTCATGTGGGAGGTACAATTCATGGTTAAAACTTCAAATACTTATAACCACCAGAATAAAAATGTTATAACAAACAAAAAAAAGGAAGGTGACAAGATCAGAACCTAAAATAAGGAGATTTCAAAGGTGTTTTAAGAAAAAAGTCATTTGGAATGGATCCTACCATACTAGCATTTGTGCAGCCAATAATTATTCCCTCCGTCCCAATGTAAGTGTCGTTTTGGCTCTGAGCATGGAAATTAAGAGAGGTGAAAAAGGTGGGATGTACTGAAAATGAAGAGAAAGATAGAGATGTATTGAAAAAAGAAAATTATATCGGGAAGTGCGAATGACAATTAAATTGGGACAAATGAAAGAAGCTAGAGTGACGGATAAAATGGGACGGAGAGAGTACAGTGAATGAAGCTCAAGGTCAACATCGAACAAAAGTGATGACTGGATTCATTGCCATGGTTGCGAGAGCGAGGTGACAGGGCTTGATGCAGCGACTCCATGACCTCTTAAGATAGCAGACTTGAGCACATTATATTGATTAACAACCAAGTCATACAAAGTCTTTGTAAATAACTCCCTGCCCTGCATAATGAGAAAGAGTGGAGATATATTCACAACAAAATTTCTGAGAATAAAACAACAATTTTAAGCAAAGAAAGGCAAGGTATAGGTAGAGTGCACCAAATCTTAGACTAGCATTTCAGCTTTATGCTTTAGCATCTTAGACTAGCTTTTCAGCTTTATACTTTAGCATCTTAGACTAGCATCTTAGCATATGTTTGGCTGCCCACCAAACCTATATATATATATGTATCTCAACTCTTTAGGTTGGTCATGACATTACAGTGAGTAAAAAACATAGAGAAAGTTACCCCCAACATTGAGTGTCATCCAACACAATGCAAGTGTTGCGTCTAACAATTGGTATCAGAGCCGTATGGTCCTGTGATCTATCCGATCCCACCCGTGATTCTCTCCAGTGGAGGCGTCGGTCTCCCTGCTCGACTCCCTCCCCCGTCAGTCCCTGTGCTCTACCGGCAACCAGCGACTCGACGGCTTGCTTTCAGTGTAATAGCAACCTCCGCGACTCTTCCTCGCTAGCGGCGTGCCATGTCCGCAAGAGGCTCTCACCGCTCGGTCCCCTCGAGCGTGTGACATCG
>BCLG01001207.1:0-12613 GCA_001602295.1 Zoysia matrella
GCAATGCCGCTGCCCTGGCTGCTGCCACCAGCGCCGCCATGATGGGTGGAACAAGTGGGAAGTGCGTGACTTTATACCTGTTAATGGCCTTGATGGCCTCCGCCGCGTCGAACCTCTTCATAACCACCACCGTGGAGCCGAGCGAGAGCAGTCCCACGGCGAAGAGCGACAGGCCATATACGTGGAACATGGGCAGCGCCGCGAGGTAGACATTGTTGCAAGCAGGTTGCGTGTACAGCGAGGCCTCGAAGCGAACGAACAGCTCGACCGTGGCGATGAGGTTGCGGTGCGTGAGCACCACTCCCTTGCTCCGCCCGCCCGTCCCCGACGAGTAGAGGATGGCGGCCGCGTCGTCCTGGCCAACCGTGGGGGGCGTCGCCGGGCCGCACTCGAGCAGCGCGCGGAATGGCGCGAAGTCTGGTACGCCGTCGTCGCCATGCTCAAAGCTTTCGGGCACGAGGACGACGGGAACGCGCAAAGGCGGGATTTTTCCCGCGTTCTCCGAGGCGGCGAGCACGATGGTCGGGCTGGTCTCTCGCACCCGCGCGGCGATCTCGGCGGGGGTGCTGTAGGGGCTCAAGGTGGTGGCGATGCCGCCGGCCGCGAGGACGGCGAGGAACACGACGGGGAAGGCAACTGAGTTGGGTAGGACGAGGAGCGCGACGTCACCCACGCGAAGGTTCAGGCGGCGGGTGAGGCCGGCGGCGAGGGAGGAGACGAGGCGGCGGAGGTCGGCGCGGGAAATGGCCTCGGAGGAGGCGGCGTCGACGAGGGCCGGAGCGCGCGGGCTGGCGCGAGGAAGGAGGGCGAAGAGGTGGGGGACGAGGGAGAGCGAAGGTTCCTCCGGTAGGGGCACCGGGGGATAGGTGCTGGCATAGACGCCGGTGGCGGCGCAGAAGAAGTTGGCCGTGGCATTGCCATTGGGGCTGTGGACCGCCACGGAGCTCTGCATCGACTATCTCTATTCACCTCGCCCGATGTGTAATCGCAGCTTTTGCCGCCGATTATATAGATCAACTCCCCAATCTAAACGTTGTTTGTTGACTTTGTCTTTCACATGCACGTTTAAAATTCGTTTTATTTAAAAATTTATGTAAATATAAAACAAATAAAGTATGACTAAAGTATTTGTTCTAATAAAACAACAATGAAATAAACGTGATTTCTAAAAGTAAGCGTTGTTTCTCGACTTTCAGTCAGGTATCACACTTAAATTTTTCTTTATTTAAATAATTTATGTAAATATAAAACCAAAAACAAAATAAATAGTGTTTTACAAAATTATTGAATTAAACAAACGGCCAAACATGATCTTGAAAGGATAGAATATAGTACTCTCTCCATTTTAAAATATCATTTTTTTACTTTTAGAAACAAATATTTGACCATTCAACTTATTTAAAAATTTATGGAATTATAAAAATAAATAAGTTATAGTTAAAACATTTATAATAGTAAAACATTTCATAATAAAATAAATAATATTTTCATAATTTTTTTGAACAAAACAAACTATTAACAGTGACGCTTAAAAGTAAAAAAACACTTATTTTAAAACAGAAGGAGTATTTAAGAATGAGATGGACAGAGTAGTTAGAAAAAGTTTTCTATGGCACATTTTTCTGTAGAAATTTTTTCATTGTACGGAGTAGTTAGGAAGATTACATATCCCTTCTTTCTCAGAAATTTAACATCGCTCGGTTTTTTTCAATGGAATATATATATTTCAACTTTTTGAGTGATTACGGTCTATGGATACAACCAACAGTTGCATAATTACATTATAATAAAAGAATAACAGCAGTATTAATAAAACAAATATTGTTACACCAGGGTCTCAATTCTATTGCGATCTGCGCGGTTGGTGAAGATTGACATCTGATAGCTTCTCTAAGATATGGCTCCCTGCTCCATTTCCTCCCTATAGGACTTTTTTTTTTTGTTGCCCCTATAGGACTTTTTGCAATCGTATTCAGTATGGAAACCAGTAGTACAGTATATACGTCAAAATATCACCTGTTTCAGATATGGTATACGTCGTTGGCTTTTAACTTACCATCCTATCCGTCAATGCTATCCGTTCAAAACAGAATCGGGCCGGCCGGAGAAGACAACGAACGGCGTGAGCGACGGGAGCTGATCTCCTTCTCTCTGGAAACGGCCCAACCCAAGATGCAAATTGCAAAGTCGCCGCGGTGCTTGTGGGCTGGTGGCTTGAAGCTTCTGGAAAGAGCAAGCTGGGACGGGGATCCTTCCCCGAAACCATCTTGCCGAACTCACGATCTCAAGTATAGATATCCAAACAATCGGGTTTTTGGGCCGCTCGAAGCACGAAAAAAATGGCTCGGTACAAGCACGGCACGACCTGTTCAATTTTGGGTCCTGGCCGGCTCGGCACGAGGCTACGTGTTGTGCTTGGGCCGACTCCGGTCCGATGGGCGGCACGAGCATGGCCCGTTTATGCAGAGGCTCGAGAAGCACGGTATTCAGCCTGACCTGTTAATAGCCCGTGAAGCACAACCCATTATCAGCCTGCTAAGGTTCACCTTCCTTCGGCCTTTTTACCCTCGTCATATATAAACTCCCGGCCGCCGCTCGCCCCGCTAGGGTTTCATTCTTTCTCAGGAAAAAAATAGCGGGCTATAGCGGATGAAATAGCGGGCTATAGCGGTTTTGGGCAGGCATCGCTAAGTTATTGCACTTTCTTGCGCTACCAGATCGCGGACGCTAAAAAACGCTAAAGCCGGCTATAGCCGCTATTAGCCCGTATGATTAGCGTCCGCTAAAAGGCCATATCAAAAATCTGGCCCACGGAAAAATCAGTGCGCGGCCCAAATCCCCAGCTAACTCCAACCCTAACCACGACATCCACTCCATCTCATTCTGAAATTTTTTTCGTGTGTGGCCTGTGACGGCGGCGTGTGTGGCGGCGTGTGGGGCGGCGGCGTGGGAGGCGGCGTGTGGATGGCGCTGTGCCCCTCGGAGCTCCCCTGCGGCTTCCTTTCGTGCCCCTCGGAGCCTCTGAAGTCCGAACCGAAGCCAACGGGTCTGGATGCACGAATCCTGCGGCTTCCTTTGTTGTCTTCCTGGTTCTAGGTAAATGCTTCTTTGTGGTCTCTAAATGAGGGCTTCTGTGCTTCCATGCATCAGTTTTTTAACTCTAGCGATTGGTTTTCTGCTAGGTTTTTGGAAATCAACTTCACTATTTCAGAGTACTCCAATGTCTCAGACAGAGCAAGAGCAGACATGCACGTTTCTTCTACTATTCTTGTAGATAAATTTCAAAGTTTGATCATGTTGTCATTATGTTGTTCTGAAACTTCTGGTGGCCTTTTGTTGCTATTATTCTCTCTATGTATCGTCCACTGTTACCATGTTATCATGTTCTCTGTGTTACTGTCTTGAACTTTTGCTGACATTTTGCTATTATCCTTTGGAAATATGTCAACTTTTTGGTATGATCAAGTTATATATTTTCTTAATATTTGAAAACCGCTAAATGGCTTAGCTTCTGCTATAGCCAGAGATAGCTGTTCTTAGCCTTTGTCGAAGGCAACCGCTAAATGGTTTAGCTCGCTATTTTTTTCGTGGATTCTCTCTCACTCGCTCTCGGCTGCGCCTCACATGCACCGCCTCTCTCGGTCTCTCCAGTCTCCGGCAGATCTACTCCGTCGTGTGCCGTTGCACGCCAGGCGGCCGAGCTCCAGGCTTGTCGGTGGCTAAACAGCCCCCTCTATGTCTTCTCTTCTGCCTGTTCTCCTCGTTCTGGCTTTTCCTAGATCTACGCCGGGTTGAGCGCCAGGTGGCAGCGGTTGGCTTGACGAGGGCTTCTTGGGCTTTTCTTGGGTCATCCATGCCTTCGTATGCGTCCTTTGAGGCGTAGATCTAGATCGGCCCCCGAGTCGACCCCTCCTTGCTCAGGATGCCGCCGCCGGAACCGAGCGAGGAGGCGTTGCGTTGCGTACGGCACGCAACCTCTTGTTCGGCTCGAGAGCACGCCGGTGAGGGCTGGTTCAGGAATGCCTCCCCCGCCGAGTGTGCCTCCTCCGGCTCCGGCGGGCACGGCACCGTTTGATACTAACATGTCTCTTTCGGCAGGCACTGGTTCTACTATTCCTACGTAGGCGACCACTCTTCGATGCTTACCACCGACGATTCAAGCACGCCCGCTAGTTCCGCGAGCACGACAACAACCAAACGGGCGAAGAGAGGCAGAAAGTCCACTTATGAAGTCTGGAATGACTTTGATCCAGTGTTCAAGGAAGTAGACGGCGTCCAGGTTAGGTATGCTGCAGTATGTAAACACTGCAAATCTCAATTGACTGCAGCTTCCACTGGTGGTACTGAACACTTGCTTAGGCATTGCAACTCTTGTTTATCTATGTCTGAACATGCTTGTAGAACTCAAACAATGCTTCAATTTAATCTTAATGGGTCTGTTCGGTTATGGGAGTATAGTTCTGAATTTGCATGTATTGAATTTTGTCGGTTGATTGATACATTAGATCTCCCTCTAGGATTTGGTGCCACTGAAGCATTTGAACATTACATAATGCGTGCTCATAATCCTAAGTTCTCTGCTGTATCTAGGCAAACTACATCTAGAGATTTTGCTAAATGTTACAATACACGTCGTGCATCATTGACTAAAATGCTTACTAAGGTTTCTTCTGTTGCACTTACATCTGATATATGATCTGGTAATGCTAAGGAAGATTATTTGTCTGTTGTTGCTCACTTTGTTAATGATGAATGGTTGTTAGAAAAAAGAGTGCTTGGCATGAGGCTTATTGATGTATCTCATTCTGATGAGAATATTGCAGAACGTGTTGTTAGTGTCATCGGCGAGTATGGTTTAACTAATAAGATTTTCTCTGTTATTCTTGACAATGCTTCTGCAAATGGTAATGCTATGAACATTTTTACTCCTAAATTTGATGGTTATGTTGGATCTCTTTTCTTACATCAAAGATGTGCATGTCATATAATTAACCTTATTGTAAAATCTGGATTAAAACATTTGAAGCCTATTACTGAATCATTCAGAACTGCAATATCCTTTTTTGAATTCTTCTAATCAACGCATTGCTGCATATAAAAAATATTGCATGGCACTAGGGGTGAGGCCTAAGAAGTTTGGATTGGATATGGATGTAAAGTGGAATTCTATCTATCTAATGTTGAAGCATCTCATTCCTTATAAGAGTACATTTTTTGTCTTTATCAATTCCCAATATCAGCAGGTAATGGGCCACACATTGCTTACTCCAGAGGATTGGTATGTTGCTGAAAAAAGTAAATGATTTTCTTGAATTGATCTATAATTGTACTCTTGCACTGTCAGGTGTTTATTATTATACTTCTCCATTGATGGTGCATCAATTAATTGAAATTGCTGGACACTTGAACTCATATGAAAATGATAGATTGCTAAGACATGTTGTAGTGCCAATGAAAACTAAGTTTCTTAAGTACTGAAAAGATATCCCTATGTTGTACTCCTTTGCATTTATATTGGATCCAAGAGCTAAGTTGAGAAGATTTACTAATGTATTGAAAATTCTTTCTAAGTTACTGAATACTGATTATTCTAGTTACTTTAATACTATTCATGCTGAATTAACTAATATTTATGGCAAGTATGAAGGCAAATTTGCAGGAGCAAGATTGCAAAGACCACGATAATATGTAAGTGGCAGAAAGAAAACTGCATGGGGTAAGACTTTTGCTTTATCTTCTACTTTTGATGCACCTAATAGTGATTCTGAAGACCCTAGTCCTCTGTTGTCTTCTTCATACTTATCCTATCTTGTCTCTTCTAGCTAAAGATGTTTTAACTGTTCCTGTGTCAACTATCAGTTTGGAGTCTGCTTTTAGTCTTTGTGGCAGGGTTCTTGAGAAAAGACGGTGACGCTTATCGAGTGAGATGGTGGAGATTCTGACATGCCTGAAGGACTGGCAACAAGGAGAGGATCGACTTCAGCACACCGTCGAAGCACACCAACAAGAACTTGAAGCTGCATTTGCGAATCTGTATCTTGACGATGGTGGTGAACCTGCTGCTTCTGAGGCTGCTGGTACTAGTAATGGTGACCTGAATGCTGGTACTAGTACTGCTGCCGCGGCTGCTGCTGTATCTTGATGGTTTTGATTGTGTAATCTGTATTTTGTAATGCTTGACCTGAATTATCAGACTTGAAACTTTTCAGAGGTGGGCTGTACTCTTTTTTCCCATAGGCCAAAGGGTTTTTAATGAGGCAGCTATCAAAACAGCTCTTAGAGACTTATTAATTTAAATTAAAGTTAATTTTTGCTTGTTTTGTGTTTCTTATTTTGGATGTGATTGAATTCTTACAATCTGTATAGAATGTTGAATTTTGATGAGTTTGGAACTTATGTTTTTTTGCTGCAAATCTGATTGCATCTTTGAATTCTTAGCAATTTGAGACTTGCTTAAAATTTCGGGCTGTTGGGCTTGATGGGCCATCGGGCCTAATGGGCCGGCAAGGCACTGTTATCTTGAAACGTGCCGTGCTACGGGTCGACCTCTCAGCCCGATGGGCGTCAAGGCACGGCCCATTTAACATTTAGTACCGGGCCGGCCCGAAACTGTTCGTGCCGGGCTTTTTTGGGTTTGGGCCAAGCCGTGCCGGGCGGCCCGTTTGGACACGTATAATCTCAAGACTCATGCTGCTGCTTTATAAAAAAAAAAGACTCATGCTGCTGCCGCAGCCGCCAGTGGCTAAGTGGCTTCGTCCGCAGAACCATAGGGCACAGGATCTCCATGGATAGATAACTTCATCAAACAAACACATGCCCAGTCAACTAGGAAGAGAAAATATAAGGAGGAAAGCAAAAAACAAATTAAGCGTCCCTTCTCCATGCATCACACAAAGAGTTTCTTTGGCAAAGTTTCATGGAGTTGATTCACTTGGACTAAATCAAAAGAAGTTGTGATAAATGCTATTTTTTTTTTGAAGAAGTGATTCTTAACTGATTCTTTGAAGTCTGAAATAAACAAAGGTGGAAGTTGGAAAAAGTAGTTTCTCTTCATTTGGTAAAGTGATTCTCTATCTAAATTACTAAAAGTTTATCAAAAAAAATATCTTCACACTTCTTATCAAAAAATCAATTATCATAGAGAATCACTTTCAGATAAACTTTGCCAAAGAGACTCAAACTCTATACTTCTACAGAGGAGTACATGCATACAGAACAAGGAGGAAGAGGCTCGCTATGCTCTGTTGTAAATTTGTGCTAAAATTATATCGCTCTCACCCAGACTACAATCCAAAGTCCAAACCCGACCCGAGCTAAGTAATCTAGAACGTAGTAAATGGTTCCAAGTCAACCTAAAATTGTTTCCAATCAATTTCAGAAAAATTTCAAGTCATTCTTAAATGGTCATTTTCAAATTGTTCCAAACCAATTTAGGCCCCGTTTGAAGCGTTTATCCTGTGTTTTTTACTATGAAATTGAGCTGATTCTTGAGAGATTCCTGTTAAATTTCTGCATTCTGCATTATAAGGATCTCATAGCATCTCCAAAAGCACCACATTAACTCTCTCTAAATCAAATTATAAAAAAAAGTAAAAAACCTCCTCAACAGCTTCTAAACACCCCTTACTTTTTTGGACCCCTAGAAATCTCTCTATCCGGAGCTAAATCTGAGGAATTTTCTAGGTCCGAATCTGATCTCGCGTACAACTAACTGTGGGATTGGTTGCTGACTTTATCCAAATTTAGATTATATTGGAACATATTAAGAGGAGCTGGGGTTATTTGTTGGCCCCAAAAAACATTTTTTGGGGTTATTTTTTAAAGGAATTGAGATGCTCTCATGGAGGGAAAAAAATGTGGAAGATGGGCTGGCCTGTTGACTTGAAGTCTAAAATGGTGGGTGATGCTTGAAAAGGAGCTAGGAAGAAGTTGACGATCGAGCGCTGCTACATTTTGTCTTGCTCGGAATTCCGTTTGGCAAGTACCTTCTCCGTGGTACAGTCACAATTTTAGGGTCAAGTTTAACTTTAGGCCATGTTTAGAACAAATTTTTTTTTGTAAAATTGAACTAATTCCTACAGAATTTCTATAAGTTTCATGTAAAATTCTTGAGTTCCAAACAGAGCTTTAAGATCGAGCGATGAGTTAGTAAAAGCTATAAGTTTCAGCTTATAGTTTGTAGTACAAAAACAAAACAACTTGTAGGTGCCTTTAGGCATAAGCTATTTTGAATTTGTGGTATTTGGTAGGGATTACATCGTAGTCCGCGATAATCCAATACTAAAGCAACTCCATACGAGCATCTGAAACAGATATATTAAAAAACCTCCAAAAAACAGGTTTAGGGAGTTTAAAAAAAAACTAAGGAGCAAAAATACATCTCGTTATCCACCAGTTTTCAATATATGTTTCTCAAATACTTCTAAATCTATCCACATCAACTTGTTTCATGAGATCTAACGACTTTACAAGGATAGTTTTCAGGATTGGGAGTCATTAAACATGGCAACCAAGATCTGTTTTTTGTAAGGAGTGTGGAAATTTAGGGAGTAAATATGGGAAACTATTGAAGCGTGGATTGGGACTTGTTGGAGATGCTTCAATAACTACAGTACCAAACATAACAATAGCAGGAACGGACCTCACTTCTTTCAAGGTGATTCAATTGAATGCACAACAAGATTACAGAAGAACAAAGTATATTTATCTCAATTTAACACATACATGTGCAATCAATTTTGACCAAAACATGTCCCTTAAGAGTGTAAAAAACATGGAGACCTTTAGTGGAAAAAAAATGGAAAACAAAGGCTAAGATTGCAGATTCCATCTTTTTTTTCAATACTTTTTTAAGAACATGAGTTATGAACAACTTGCGGCATACAATACTAAAATTTTGTCAGCCAAATTTTGATGGTGATTCCTCATTCATCATTTTGCTGCAAGGAACAACTGTTCTGTCAAGTCACATATATCAGGATTTACAGCTATATATACCACCACACTACACACTCGCATGTACATATAACAAATCATCAATAATCAGCACTTCATAAGCGTTCACAAAATAACCAGAAAGACCAAATCAAGTTAGAGACAGCTGCTTCTCAGATGATCAAGGTTCAAGGTCCTAGTGATACACATAGTGCGGCGGTGACGGCGAATCCGTGTCGCTCCTCACATGAATCCCCTCGTGGTACTGGGTGCTCCTGACATGGCTCTCCTCGTGGAAATACGCCGCCTCATGTGTGCTCCTCAAGTGAGTCTCCTCGTGATAATGCGATGAGCTCCTCACATGACTCTCCTCCAAGTGATGCTGGTGCTGGTGCTGCTTCTCAGCTTTATCGATTCGCACCTCGATCGTCTCCTCCTTGTCTGCCACCTCAAAGAGATGGAAAATGGGGTGCAGATAAGCATTAGCCAAGTAGGACTTCAGGTTCAGGTTAGGCTCCGAGGCGCGCTCCAGGTTGTCCTTCTCCATTGCTTCCTGAGAGAACAGAAACAATAACAAGTTCACAACATTGCAAACTTCAGTCAAGGTGCCTCTCACAAATGAATAGCGGCAGAGGAATGGAATGTTGCTGCAGAACAGGGTCCAATGTGGCTGACCTCTAGAGGATACTTCCGGAACGCAGGTTCGAACCGACTTTTGCAGTACTTGTGGAACCATATCGTCAGCAGTGGTAGGAAGATGAGCAAAGGAGTGGAGTAGGCTGCTTTCTTTGTGCTCAGCAAACCAAACAGAGTCAGATGGGAGATCAGCAGGCTCGCTATTATCCGGGAGTGCACCTGAGGCCAGAATGTAGCGGCGCTCTCGTACTCCTGATTATACACATTGATAATCTGAAAGTACCAGCAATTAATCAACCAAAGAGGACATGAGAATGGAGGTGAGTAAAACATGATGCAACACTAGAGACGCCATATTCACTAGGAGATTGGCTTACCTGGTGCCTGTAGACAAGGAAAGCAAAAGCAAAGAAGATGATTATGAATGGGAGGAGAATCGGTGTGACGACAGCGTATACGAGCCCAAGCAGGAAATACAACTGCAGGGATGGAAGGTTTTCTCCAAGTCCGATGCTGCCAGGATTCATTGCCTTCTCCCTATCTCTTTCAGTCTTCACGACGAACATGTTCTTCAAATGGTATATCACCAATGGCTTCACTCGGAGAATCTCGTTAGCAACACCAGCCCAGCCATCAACCATTATGTACGTCATGAAGAACGTAGCCTTCATTGGGATAGCTACACCGATGGTCCTTGGTATTCTGAACAAAAAAGATGCCTTGTTAAATTCACGACAACACCCAATCTTTATATATTAAACCGTGTGGGTTCTCTCAAACGCTACTATGCCACGTCAGCTAAAAACATTTCATTCGTTCGATTGAAAAGGAATGGTATAGATTCTCGCTCATCCTCCGCACACCACACCCCACACGTCTGACCGATCGAGGAAAAAAGAAAAACGAACCCACGGGCGATATTTCTTCTGCCGTCTGCCCATCTGCGTCCCCTTCCACCTCGGATCAGCCGCCCAGCCCCGCTGGCTTGCGTCGCACCAGGCCGCTGCACCGCTGGCCTTCGTGTTCTCTGGAAGCAGCGCTGCCGTTCTGTGTTGCCTCTAAAGCCCACCGCTGAGCAGCATGGTTTCCGCGCCGCTCCAGACTGGACGGCCCCGCTCCGCCGGCCTTCGCCGCTCTAGGCTGTTGCACCGCCGGCATGCGCCATCTCGAGAAGCAGCGCCGGCGTCGTGCGGAGCCTTTGCCCACCGCCGAGTAGCACGGCTTCCACGCTGCCGGCCTGCGCCTTTCTTGACCGGCCCATGCAGCTGTCGTCTCGGCCGCTCTGCCCCGCTCGCGCTGGTACGCATGGTGCAATCAGGCCATCATCCTCTCTCTGTTGTCTTCCTCGATGGATTGGTCTGGAGCAGCAATACTACCATGCTCCGCTCCCTCTCACCTCAACGTTCCCCTATCCTTCCCTTCTGTCTTCACACATGGTCGTCGCATCAACTAGGTACCGTAACACCAATCTGTACGTTTCTTTGCTCTTCCTTTTTTTCTACTCGCCACCAACTATCTAAGCTCACAGATGTTTGATACAATGCCTGAGACAGGCTTGCACCTATGCTCACCAGATGTTTGATCAAATGCTCTAAGTTGTGGATTTTAGAAGGACGCTACCTCACCTGCCGAAGAAAGTGACCTAATAAATTATGGGTAAATTTCATATTTTTACCCATGTCAAAACACAACATTTTTTCCTTCACACATATTCTCAAAATAGTATGTGTGATCACATTGTAGTGCACAACATTAATTTTCTTTCACGGATGCTTTGATTAAAAAAATCAACACTCTATTCATTAGTAGTACTGAATGCCTGCACATCATTTTGAATTGGGAAACTCCGTCTTCTTGAACTGGGACAAGTGATATTCATGTAATTTTTGCCATTTGAATAGATTTTTCTTCCTGTCAAATTGACTGAAATATATATAGAATTCAAATGAGTCTTCTTCAAGTTATTGTCTTTGATAAAATAGAATGGATATCTTGATATTTATTTCAGAGCTAAATTTTTGTGGACATGCTATGTTTCTATATTCATATTTTAGACCAAAACCAATATAGCAGAAAGCAAATAGTGAATTACTATTTATAAGCTGAATATTCCATGTGCCATTTGAATTTTTGGAATTTTCCCTTGGTATTTTTAGAAAAATCTAAAGATTGGTCGAATAGATAAAATGAAAAGGATAATTGCTTGAAATTGCCACATGATCAGCAGAGGTGTTGCTAATTAAGGGCAACCGTAGCAATGCTCCCTTGTTCCTGATAATACACTATGTGTGACACACAATTTCAGAAGCAGCCTTATGAATTTTATTAAACGAACACAAGTTCCGATTTCCATAAAACCTCTCTTTGCTGTTACTTCTGGTAATCAAATATAAAACTTCCTCTCTGTTTAAGCATTCTATCTTCGGCAGGAAATGGGCTTAAGTATGCTGTTAAACTGTAGGTGCTTGTGCTTAATATAGAAGACACTCTCCCAGCATGTAACAGAGGGGCCTACTGTATGCTGCAGCAATGACATCTGTATACCATCCAACAAATCCTTCTCACAATGTGGTCAATTATGAAATGCTTAAGACAAGGTTCTTCCGAATTATTTACCCTCTTAAATTATCATGATTCATTAGCCATTGTAGCCTTTCATTATTTTTCTATTCTGGAAAGAGGAATATATGTGTAGTATTGGTTAGATGTCAAAACTATATGTTGTTTGGGTGTTTAACCATCTGAAATTTCCTATCTCATTATACTCAGATTTCTTCATTGGCAGCTCCTGTTTTTAAAACGGGGTTCTAATGTAGTAATGCACATATTTGGTTTATCTTTTATATGAAAATAGGGATGCAGCAGTAAACCTGATCATCGCATACACATACTTGAGCTGCTGAGCAAGATCAAATGTAGTATTTTTTTCTTCTTCTTAGTTTCAGAGTTTCTTTGTATTATCTTTTAATTTGATCCTTTAAAAATAGTTGATATAAATATATGTGTTTTATGTGAGAGCCGTCTCAATTCAATTTTTGTCATC
>BCLG01001207.1:12713-86244 GCA_001602295.1 Zoysia matrella
GAAATTTTTGAGAACAGCTTGGTTTTCTTTCAGGAATCTGTCCTTGCACACATTTTCTTCAAGTAAATTGCTTGAAGCAAAGTCTATATTTTGGGCTCAAATTTTGTGCATGGCAGTCTGACTACTTTTATGTTCTGCTATCAGGTATTAGCATCATTAATGAATTATCACAAAAGCATATGGACCTTGGTTTGTGACAGGTTTGCAATTAATCAAGCCATAATTGGCGCGCCATTTTTTCTAGTCATCAATTAATTTCACAACTTTGTTAACTCAGAAAGCAGAAGCAGTACAGAAATTGCCTTGAATTGCAAAATATATCAAGTAACCAGGAAAGCTACGCAAAATATGCAGAAAAAAAAATCATGTGTAATAAAAGAATTTACTGGGTAGGAGGCTCGTGGAGAAAAGAATATAGTTGTTCAAATGCTGTGCCAGCAATTATGCTTCCAAGGAATACATTCACCAGCATGAAGTAATAATATTTCGAAGCAGTCCTTCTTTCCAGTGATGATAAAGAGACATAGCCTTCAGCTTTTGACATAATCATCAGAACCGTTGGGAGGATATACAAAAAGAGCTTCAAAGCCAGACCGGGAAGAAACCCCTGCAGGAAGGATTTTACCACTTCTCTGCAAATTATCAAACAATAAAGCATATGAATTGCTAGCGACGTGGAGCCACAGAATATAAGTAAGAGCAAAAGGAAATGATGGATCAAGCAGGAGAAATAAGACTTACACTTCTATTACTGGCCTCAGAAAGGGAGCAACTTTTTCAAGACCCTCAAGATTGGCAAGTGATTGCACAAATGTAATTGGTATCATGTAAAAGAATACCAAAGCAAAGACTGCAACAGATATTAGAAACCTCCGGATACTGAGAGAGAAAAATGGGATGGCAAGGTTTGGCCAATATACATCCCGAGGTTCAGGAGCCCAATCTGTTAGCCATTGTGTCGGGTTCTTTGACTGCTGTGTTTGAGCACAGACAGCAGCACCCCATCTTGAGTCAAATGTCACAAAGGAAACTGGCATTACAGCTTTTGGGTCACTGAGAACTTTCTGACGCGCAGATGCCATCTGAAAATATCAGAACGACAAAAAACATTTGTTAAAATGCTTAACATGACCAAGAACTGCTGCTGCCAGTGCACTAAGATGTTTTGTGAATTTTACGAGAAGCCATCATATCATGGATTGCAAACCCACCCTCTTCTCAAGCTCGCTGATTCTGGCCCTGTAGTAGTCGATTTGGTCCACTTCCCTACCACAGAAACCAAGACATCCCGTCTACAACACCAAAACGCCAATAGGCTGAGGCATTTTAGAGCTTAGAAAAAGCAAATGAAAGAACAGAATCAATGTGAATACCCTTCCGGTTGGTCTTTTTTCAGGATGCCTTTCATACTTCAGCTGGTAGTAATCCAACCAGTTTTGGAGCCTCTCCCTTTTCTTGACGAGCTTAGCATATCGGTTGGCATTGTAAACAGCCTGATCATCCATAATAAGGTTAGTCTTGTAATCAGCACATTTGCAAAAGATTGGTTTGAAATAACTTAGGATTACACAAAGAAGAGGATCATGTACCTGTTGACCAAGATAGTGATCTGGATGGTTCCTACGGAAGAACTCGTCCACCGTTTCAGAAGTTGAATGGCTCGAAGCGTGAGGAATGTTTCTAACAATCACCTGTCAATAAAAATATCATAAATTCTAAAGCAGAACGAAGGATCACAATTATGTTTCTCAAACACGCAAGAGAACTGCATATCAGTATTTTAAGAAGAGTAAATCTGGGACGATAATCCATAGGACACACCTGACACACATCACAAGCTTGTTATATTACATTCACGCCTGTGATTACATAAGAAATGACATAGACAGCACTAAAACTTAAGGATCATAATTGAAAATATTAATTACATCATAACCTGTTGACATGTCATTCATGAATCAAAATTCAGATACTAACAACAAATATGTTCAGATTCAGGAAGTTAAAATTAGATATTAACAACAAATCTGTTCAACCTTTGCCCCCCTAATTCTTTACCACAAATGACATGGAAACACAGGTTATAGAAGGACTAATTATATCATAGAATTATTTTTCAATGTGTACTTACAGTGAATTGTTCTGCACAACGCTTCTGAGAAGCCAGGAAATGAAGTCTCATAAATGCCACATTGCTATATTCCTTGTACAACATAAAGCATGTCCAAAATGTGAACACATACGCCATTAAAAGATGAATAAAGAATCTGAAATTAAAATCATTGGCACTGGTCAGATTGTATCAAATATAAAACAACCAAAAACCTGCAGTCACACTCACATCTATAAAGAATAAAAGGATAGCAATTAAACGAATGTTTGTTCATAATATTCTTACCTGTTTGATCCAGGGCTAACATTTGATATAGAAAGCTTATCGATATCACTGAAAACCACTTCTTTTCTTAGACTGAGCAACGTGCCACCAGACACGTTGACTGGAACGAGAACCAGCAATGCAGCAACGGCAATCGGCAAAAATATCTTGAGGCTGCCAAGCAGATGACATAAAATGTGTTAGCGTAACCCCCAAAAAAATGTGTATCATGGCACAACGAAGCTGACGCTCATCTGTCTGGTGAGCCTTGTCGTTCCCCCCACCGATGAGTGGGGCAATAGGGGCCTGCGCCTATTAGGCCCACACATCGGCGACGCTTGTCAGAGGGACGAGCGTCAACCGAACCCCATCCTCCTTTGGACCAGAATACAGCCAGAAAGAAAAAAAGTTTCAAATTGCCCCAGTCTTTTTGTTTCGATGCAAAGCAATGCGTTAACCCATGTTTTAGGCTAAACGTGCGCTAAAAGCTTGAGATTTGATTAACTGCAGAACACGTGATGGTGGCATTATTCTCTGTTCCGTCTATCATAGCAGAGGTGAGAACACCGACGAAGCTTGGAGCGTGCCCTCTCCGGGCCACAGTTGCAGCCTGAATAGGCAAACCTTCTGAGTGAAAAGTTCATCGATCCGAAGCTTCCAAACTACCAAGAATAGCATCTCCAGTTGTTGGGCGTGGAAAATTTCCCCGCATCCAAATGGAGCTGAGAGAATCGGTTGGTGCCAGCACGACGATGGCAGTGACAGCGTCCGGGCACATGGGACGCCGCGATAGCGACGTCGTTTAGTGGGCAAGCACTACCAGGAATAATATTGGTGGGACGTGTGATCAAACAAACAAGCCTACTATACTAGCTGTACCACCGAACTTTGTGCCTTCCCGAAAGAAAGCCAGGAATCGTGCGCCGGTGGATTATTATTAATTCGATGACGCTGTAGGAGTACTCACAAAAAAAATTCGATGACGCTGTTTTCAACAAGCGACTGTAAGATAACAGCAGCATTGCCCTGCAGACAACGTGCTAACGACAACATTATCGCTAATTCTGACATCAAACACAAGCAATTCTCTGGGTAAGCAATTCTCTGTTCATTTTTATCTGTCATTTTATCTCTTGAGACAAAAATTAATGAGAAGTAAAAAAATAATAAAAATATTAAGAATAAAAAAAATGCATTAAAAAAATAAGTGTATTTAAGAGTAAGAATGATAAATATAGTACTATATAAAAACAAATTTTGAACCTAGAACGAACGGAGTAAGTAAAAACTACTGTGTGGCGCCGTTCTTTGACGTGAAACGAAGAAGCACGCAGTCCCCATAGCAGGGAACGCGTGCGGCGTAGGTGTTCATCATCTCCGAAAGATCAAGTAAAAGGCCGCAATTTTTTAACATGGAAACAAACAAGTTGCAGAACGGAATGCATCAATGACACGCAATCCCGCGTGCATCCAGCCAGGCAGGTAAATCTTGGAACCGTTCGTTCGTACGACTGCCAAGTTGGCAGGAATTTATTTCAGCCCGAGCAACCTTTTTTTCTTTTTCTTTCACTGGTGAGAGGAGAGCTTGCAGAATTGCAATTCCTTTCCTGATGCTGCATTCTACTACTACCAGCTCCGCAATTGAGCACTCGATCGATCAGTAACCAGCAAGAAAGCAACAACAGCAAGGGAACGGCGACGACGACGACTCACCCGAGCGTGTAGATCCGCAGGTAGACGACGGAGTCGAGCCCTGCGTGCGCGACGAGCTCGTCCTCGCTCATCCGGAGCGCGCCGGGCACCCACCCGAGGAAGCTGAGGTACGTGCCGACGTTGAGGTTGACGAACCTCCGGACGGCCGACCGCGAGCCGTGCGCCGCCCGCTTGCCCGCGAGGTAGAGCTTGGGGAAGTAGACGCGGTCGTTGATCGGCTGGATGCGCAGCACCGCGAAGAGCACGAGGAAGACCAGCGCGCTCAGGATGTTGATGAACGCCGACACGCCCAGGTCCTGCAGCGACGCCATGGCTCGCGCGCGACCCTTACGGAATTGGAATTGGTACTGGCACTAGTACTGGCAGGGGAGGGGACGGACGGAGACGCAGGGGGGGGGGCGGGATGCAGTGACGCTGATGCGAGGAGGAATGCAGGGAGTGGGATGGATAATTAGGGGAGCTCAGCTTGACTGCTTGAGAAGGAGAAGCGAAGCCGATGGGGGTGAGCTTGGCGCGCGGGAGTGGTGTGGTGTGGTGCCGGTGCAGGACAGACGGTTACAGCCAGATCGATTGCTGCGTCTCGCCGCTCGCCTCGGGTTCGCGGCGCACACAGCTCCTTTCCGCAGCGTCGTCGCCGCGGCAATTGAGCTTGGACGCACCTGGAGCTTTTGGAGCTTCTCGACTCTGCCACTCACATGTCCGTCTGTTCCGATTGATTCACGGGCTCCGGCTCCGGCGCCGAGACCCGAGAGAGAGACAGACAAGCACGAAAAGCCGCTAATCACGCGCGCTGGTGCCTGGTGGGGTTAGCTAGCAGCGCCAACGACGCAAGGAATGACTGAATGAATGAACTCGTCATTAGCTTTTAGTTCGTTGTACAGACAGATAAGATGGGATGCATCACATGCGTCTGTGCTGTGCACGGCAGCAGCTACCAGCGGATATATATGATACGTATGTATAGACGGCCGCCCAGCCATGGGCCGATGTGCTTAGCTTTTGTAATATTACTACTGCAGAATGCGAAGGTGGTTGCTCTGCCTTGACCCTCCTAAAAGATTGTCTGGCTAGGACGGGCGTCGCTCGTCGTAGAGCGCGACCGTCGTCACATGGGGATCGGAGGCCGGGACTGCGTCTCATCCCGGGGATGTTGACCCTTGAGAAAAGCGACAATACTCTAGACTTGCTGCGGATAATTTCCTCCATATACTATTAACTCCGTCTTTTAATTGACGTCGCTCTTCATCTTATTCAAAAGAATTTGATAAATTTCATATATTTTTATATAATTTAATTTATTATTAAAGTTATTTAAATCGCAACATAAAATATTAAATTTTAAACATAAATTAGTCAAATCACATGTATTTAACGTTAAATTTCAAATAAAAGTTCCACAGACTTATCGGACCGGGCCTAACAGGCTACACAGGCCCGGTGTCGTGCCTAATCAAACAGCTCTAAATGGGCCGTGCTCGTGTTGTATCAATAGGCCTGCTGAAAGGATAAGAACACTGAGAAAATGGTTAAATCGATGTACTAGACTTAATTCGTTACAAACTAAAACTATAAGACTCAATCACAATAAGAATAACCTAAACAATTCTAATATATCAAGACCGCTAACAATGCTAGTGAAAAGTAAGGACAACAAACAAACACTAGCATAACAGCCACCTGAAAGGATTATGTGACTGAAAAGGAGGTTAAATCGGGCACTAACACTACTAAATCGATTTTCTCGCTCTTCCTAGAATATAGCAAAACTAGCAAACAACTCCTAGCAAGCAAGGACTAAGCAAGAGTAAAATAAGCTATAAAACAACCTATCAAGCGAGTAAACAAACCGGCAGGAGAGCCATCAAGATAAGCAACTAAACAACCTATCACACTACTACGCAAAAGATAAATGCGGTAAGCAAAGAGAAGGGTGATAGAGATGCTAGCAATTTTTCTCGAGCTCTCAAAAGGATAGCGTCTTCCCTTAATCCTCGTTGAACGGCTCCCGTCGGAGTCTTGGTTCCTCCCGTCGTTCCCAGAGCGATACCCACAAGGGTACGCTTCACTCTTTGAGTAAAGACACCGACGCCTCGGCTGTAGCAAACAATACCCAAGCGTTAGAGCAATCCTCCAAAGCTCGAACACTTACTCTTGGTGTCCCTTTTGAGCGGAGGATCAGGAACCGTGTACAAACTTGATGCCGTCTTTCACAAATCTTTAAAAGCTCGGACAATGACGCCTAACTGATCTAAGCTGTTATACACCAAGAGTAACAAGCTGATGACACTCCTCTCAGCCTCACAAGCTCTAGAAATGTATGGATGCTTTTTGCTACTCTTTACAAGCACTAAAGATCTCACTAGATGCTCTCTTGTTCTCTCCTTAGTGAACTTTGTCTCTTCACAAATGATATCCAACCGTTCTAGCCGTGAGCAAGCTCCACAACAGCTCCCTCAACGGTTTATAGGCCTTAAACCCTAAAACAACTATTAAAAGCTGTTGCCAAAAAGCTGATTGCTTTTTGCAAGCACGAGACTGTCCGGTGACTGAGATCACCGGACTGTCCGGTAACTCCTGGTCTTCATCTGGCAGAAAACATCCTCTCTGTGATCTATTTCATGTGACACCGGACTGTCCTGTTCATACAATCACCGACTGTTCGATGAACTTCTCTTTAGGACTCTTTTAGACACCTCTTCTAGACACCATCTCCTGGGCTCACCGGACTGTTCGGTCACTGAACCGACGGACTGTCCGATGACTCCTCCTCTTGGCTCCAAAGAGCACCTCTCTCTGGACTTCGAGATCCTGCACTCACCGGACTATCTGGTGACACCCGTTGGACTGTCCGGTGACCTCCTGTCCTTAGCTTCCAGAAAACGTCTTCTTTGGACTCTTGGCATGACCCTCATCGAACTGTCCGGTGACTTCGACGGACTGTTTGGTGACCTCGTTGCTGCTGAAACTTGACTTTCTTAAGATCTTCATTCTCCCCTATGCAACACTTAGCATCTTCAACCTTCCACTGATCATTCAAGTGCCTCAGAGAACCTAGAGCATCCGCACATCTTAATTCTTGTAAACTGAGATGAGTGACCCGACCCTCTTAATAAAACCGGTGTTTCTTATAGACTCAAGACCTAAAAACTAAGCTACATAAAGCTCTAGATCATCTTTAGTCTTGGACCAGCTCCCTCCTTGAAAAACGCACCAGAGACTCGAACATCTTTGAAGCAACAAACTTGAAGAAGTGGAGAATAGTGTTAATAAACCTCCATCCAATGAGTTAGTTCATGGTTCTCATTCAATCACTAAAATCATTCATACCTTTGAGGGGCTTCAATGATCATGAAGCTAACACCACCAAGAGTAATCACAAAGCAATCTATCAACTCTACTCAACAATATAGACATGCAGAAAGTAAAGAGAGAAATAAAGAGAATGCTCAGCGATTTTTTTCTCGAGGTCTCAGAAGGTAGGCACCTTTCTCTAATCCTCATTGAACCACTTTTGTCGGAGTCTTGGTTCCTTCCGTCGTTTCTGAAACGATGCTCACAAGAGTACGCTTCACTTCTCGAGTGAAGACACCGGCAGTGCTACTGTCACACACAATACCCAAGCGCCAAAGCAAGCTTCCAAGGCTCGGACGCTCACTTTTGGTATTCCTTTCGATCGGGGGACCCGAAACCGCTTATAAACTTGACGTCTGTAAAGATCAAGAACACCGAAAAGGGGGAGTTGAATCGGTGGACTTATAGAAGTAATTTTGATACAAAATTAAACTATAAGACTCGATCGTAACAGAAGAAAACCTATGCAATTCTAGTAGGCTAAGACACCTAACAATGCTAGTAGAAAGATAAGAACAATAAGCAAGTACTAGCACGATAGCCACTAAGAGAAATCAAAAAACAACCTATCACACTACTCAACGGTAAGTAAAGAGAGTGAGATAGAGAATGCTCAGCGATTTTTTCTTGAGGTCTCGAAAGGTTGACACCTTCCTCTAATCCTCGTTGAACCACTCCCGTCGGAGTCTTGGTTCCTCTTGTCATTCCCGAAACGATGCTCACATGGGTACGCTTCACTCCCGGAGTGAAGTCACCAATGGCCCAACTGTCGCACACAATACTCAAGTGCTGGAGCAAGCCTCCAAGACTCGAGCGCTCTCTCTTAGTGTCCCTTTCGAGCGGAGACCCAGAACCGCGTACAAACTTGATGACGACTTTCACAATCTTCTCGAAAGCTCGATCACCTACTCCTAGCCGGTCTAGGCTACCCACACCAAAAAAAATACACGAAGATCACTCCTCTCAAGCCCTAGAAGCTCTAGAAGTGTATGAATGCTCACTATCACTCTCCTACTAGCACCAAAGATCTCCAATCTTGCTATGTGCTTTTTTGGTGGTGTCTTTTGGCCTCTCATAAGTTTTCTCTAGCTCTTCAGACCTCAGGCACATGGCAAAACGTCTCTCTCCACGGTTTAAAAAGGTTCCAAACCTAAAAACAACCGTTGGAACGTGATGTTATAAAGTTGACTGCTTTATGCAAGCATCGGACTGTTCGGTGACTGGATCACCGGACTGTCCTGTGACTGGACCCCCAGACTGTCCGGTGACTCTTTCCTCCTCTGGGCCAGAGAAACACCCTCTCTGAAATATATTCCATAGGACACCGGACTATCCGATGCATATCTTCACCAGATTGTCCGGTGACTTTTACTTTTGGACTCCCAGAGACATCTTCTCTAGACTTCGGCTTCAACATCACCGGACTATCCGATGGCTGCCACACCGGACTGTCTGGTGTCTTCTCTGCAGCAACTCAAGAGAGCACCTCTCTCTGGACTTTGAAATTTTGGCTCACCGGACTGTCCGGTGACTGCTTCTTAACTGAACTTGATCTTCGGTTTTTGACTTCGCTTCCTCTGCCATCTTTAATGTTTTCTGAGGATCTAAAGAGCATTCACACCCTCTAACACTTATATGACAAAAAACAAATGACCTTACCCCCCTTAATAGTACCGGCGTTCATATAGACTCTCTAGCTGTCTTTAGCCTTGGTCCTTCGAAGCTCAAAAACTCCTTTTCTAGGGATCCTCATCATCCACCGAGAAAGCTCATCATGTTGATGTAGAATTAACAGGGTGTAATATACAATCACAACCGTTGCCTATGGTGTTCATTTAGTCACCAAAATCAATTCATACATTTTACGGGACTTTAAAGGTCATCAAGCTAACAACGTCGTCTTTCACAATCTCTTCGGAAGCTCGAACACTGACTCCTAGCCGATCTAGGCTGTCAAGACTAAGAGTAATAGGCAAAGATCACTCCTTTCAAACCCTACAAGCTCTATAAATATATGAATGCTCCCTATCACTATCCTACTAGCACCAAAGATCTTCAATGTTATCTTGTGCTCTTTTGATGGTGTCCCTTAGCCTCTCACAAGTTTGCTCTAGCAATTTAGACCTCAGCCACACGGCAAAACGTCCTCTTATACAGTTTAAATAGGCTTCAAGCTTAGAATTAACCGTTGGAACGTAATATTATAAAACTGTCTGCTTTTTCCAATCACCAGACTATCCGATGACTGCTACCATTAAACTGTCCGGTGGCTTGTCTTCTCGCAGACCAGAGAAACACCATATCTAGAGTCCATTCCATGTGACACCGTACTCTCTGGTGCATACCTTCACCAGACTGTCCGATAACCTTCGCTTTTGAACTTTCAGAGATATCTCTTTTGAACTTCAGCTTTTGGCTCACTGGACTGTTCGGTTATTACATCATCGGACTGTCCGGTGACTTCTTCACCTCGACTCCAAAGAGCACCTCTCTCTGTACTTGCTCCTCCAGGAATCACTAGACTGTCCAATGACTGCATCTGCAACTGAACTTGAGCTTCGATCTTCGACTTCGCTTTCTCTGCCATTTTTAGTGCTTTTTGAAGTAACAAAAAGCATTCATACCCCCTAGTACTTGTATGACATCAGACGAATGATTTGACCCTCTTAATAGTACTAGTGATTCTATGGACTCTCTAGCTAGTCTTTAACCTTGGTCCTTTGGCATCTGGAACTCTTCTTCTTGGGATCATCCTTTGTTATTCATCAAGAAAAAGCACCATGTTGTAAAGATTTGCGAGGTGAAACCTACAATCACAACCGTTACATATTGTGTTCATTCAATCACAAAAATCAATTCACACCTTTTTGGAGGTCACAAAGTTTACACATGCGCCTAGGCCCAGGCATAGCCCGTGTCATGCTTGGGACGGCCCAACTTGGCTGCACATCGTGCCGGGCCATGCTCGTGCCGGGTCAAAATGGTCAGGCCTCGTGCCGGCCTATTTAGCTCGGCCCACTTGGCCAGGTATATATATATGACCTTGCAAAATAATCTTTTTTATTTGTTTTTGCAAAATTGATCGTGTTTAAAATAGTTTGCATATGGGATATAAATTCACATATTTAACAAATTTAGATGATTTGTTAGCCCAACTTAATATTTTAAATATGCATTAAACTATATAAAATATTTTTGAATGCAGACTCGAGAGGATGTAAAGATAAAGGAGGGCAATTCTACTTTTTCCTTATTTCTTTTTATTTTTTCTTTATTTAAAAATTAGTCACCACTAACGTTGTTAAAAAGAGGACTTAACGGAAGATTCAAATTTGAAAAAACAGATCCGATTTTGCAAAGTCTAATAAAAAATAGGACCATTTTCAAAATTAGAGTAAAAAACATGACTTGTTTTGCAATTACCCCTAAAAGCTTTTACATCTAGTCCCCTGTGTAGGAGCCCTAGAAGAAAAAAATATTACTCCATTCATTCTATATTATTTGTCATCCTAACCTTCTCAATTTTTTTCAATTTACTTGTTATTCTCGCATTCTAATATATTTTTTTTTTATCTCAGTATATTTTTATCTCTATCTCTTTGCCTCTCATTTTCAACGGATCTCACCTTTTCTACTTCTCTTAATTCTCATGATCACTTCAAAACATCAAATAAAAAGTGATGAAAAGAGTATATTGAAGAACTTCAGAGCTCCAGGTTCTCTCCGCCTCTTGGACCTGCCTCTGACCGAATACTCCCCTTCGTCGGCGATGGAGATGAAGAAGGGCGACATTGAGGAAGCTCGAAGCCGAAACTCAGATTGGCGAATCACCATCAACTTTTAAAAGAAACATCGATAGCATGCTCCATAGGAAAAACCACAAATTGTTTAACACACTGGCACAATGACGGCCACATCTTCAACTCGACGAAGAGAATTTGACACCTGTCACCTCCGCGGCAGATTGTATACGCACTGTAGACTTGCTCCTACAAATAATTTCCACCCGGGAGGGTACTACTCTTACTTATTCAAGAAATGCGTGGAATGCATATTTAGGATGTCTTTGTTTCAGTTTTTTAGCTGATTTTTCTGGTTAAAAACTAAAAATTTAGAAGCTAAAACAAATAAAGTTTTAAAAAGCTTGCTTTTGAAACACTGAAAACTATCTTTTGCAAAAATAAACTAAAAGATGAAAAGTTTATTGAGAGCTACTTTTTTGATTTTTTTTGCAAAAAAGCTAAAAATATATTATAAAAATTAATATTCAAATTTTATCAACCAGTTTTTTAACTAGCTACTAACCAGCTTTTTTAAAAGTTTAAAAGCTCCAAACTCAAACAAAAAAGACCTTAGTTCAACACCGAACATACTAGGCCAGCCAATACAATCAAGTAGAAAAGAATAGCCATGTCAGCCTAACAAGCGGTAAGCGGGCAGATGGCACCCTACCGGCCAGCCTGGGATGATGCTCGTTTCTCACCGGGGTTTATCTCCACAAAATAATTTCGGAGGTATTGAACAATGGGTGAAGCCGTAGAGGGATTATAACGCTCGTCGTTGCTTGGGCCTCCAAGACGACAAATCAATTTAAAAAAAAAAAACACGTGCGGCGTGCGTGTAGTTGTACCTACTGCATGTTTACTGGTGTGAATAGTATGAGTTACGCGTGCTTTATATCCTGCAACTGTACAGTAGATGTTCATGTTAAAAAATACTTCTTTCATTCTCAAATAAATTGTTGCCGTTGACTTTTAACATTAACTTTAATAATTCGTCTTATTCATAATATTACTTCAAATCTAAAATAATATAAGTTGTGATTCAAATAACTTTAATAATAAAGTAAATTATAACAAAATATATAATATTCATTAAACTTATTTAAATAAAACGTAAATAAAACGAATGGTTAAAGTTGATGTTATAAATCAACGGTGACAACAATTTGAGAACGAAAGGAGTACATGTTTGGCACTAGTGGTGCATGTTAAAAAAATGTTATTTTAGCCACTAGTGGAAAACTGTTGGAAAAAATAAAGTGTTTATTAGTTCACTAGAGAAGCTGCTGAACTACTAGTAAACTGTCAAATAAGTTTGTTGAAAAGCAACAGCACCTAGCAGGGCAAAATAATACTGCATACTGCACGCAAAATATCTGAGTAAGCAGTATCAGCAGCGTGCTTCAAACGACACCAGCGCCAACTACAGACTTGCTTCAATCTCCTCCAATGTGAGCCCCTTCGTCTCTGGGACAATGAAGAAAATGAAGACGAGAGACGCCACGGCGATCACTCCAAACCCGGAGAAGAGCAAACCCGTTCCAATCAGATCCTACAACATCGTACATACAGTGCAGTTACAACCAACACATTAAACATCATTAACATATAGAAACACGAGACTCCAATGGCAATAACAAGATAGGCTCGTACCTCCAGCGGAGAGAAAGCAAAGGTGACCAGCGCATTGGATGCGAAATTCACAAGAACAGCAACTCTCAGTCCACGGCCTCGCAGCTTCAATAGGAACACCTCCGAGATCATGAGCCAACCGATGGGGCCGAATGATAGCTGCACAACGAGTTTGCTTCATCAGACCAATCACAAGATACAAAGTACACAATTATATATTTTGGCACAGCGCAAGCCATTTCCCATTTCACAAAGCCCAGTGCACAGCCCATCAGAATCCTCGAATAGGGTGTGAAATGGGCCATGAAAAAGTACCTGATAACAGCCAACATACAGTAGAAGTGCTATTACAGCTATATAAGAGGCATCCTTCAGTAAAGTGTAGTCGGAGGACAGCAAAAATAATGAAACAGGCTGAAAATTCAGCAGCATTAGCACTTGGCAGCACCTCCAGTAAAAAAAATATATATCATATTAATATGCCAAATAGATTGTCAATGTGATCAGTTTTGAACAATCTACTCCCTCTGGTTTTAATACATTGACATTGTTGACTTGTAATATCATCTTTGACTATTTTTCTTATTCAAAAAAATTATTTAAATACGTAAAATTATTAGCTGTGTTTAAAACACCATTATTGATAATGCAAATATATTATATTTATTATAATCTTTTGAATAAGACGAATGGTGAAAGATGATGTTAAAACTCAATGGTGTCAATATTTTAAAACCGGCGGGAGTACATGAAACAAGACTTACATCCACTGACACCTCCGATGAGTAGGGGTCTTCTGCCAAGTCTTTCAACCACAAGGACTGCCACTCCCGTCATAATCAACTACAGTAATGAAACAATCACATCACTAGAGGACAAAAAATTTAGAACTATTTCAAAAATTACATTTAGAAATAGTAAGATCAGGTTTTCTTTGGTAATGTCTGTAACATTATGAAGGAAGACATGCAATGGTTCAGACAACGAGTAGATGCTTTGTTCATTATGTAGTGATGTAAATTTATTTAATAAAAAATAAATTGCTACAAAACTAGTTTTAGGCACATCTATAAATCAGCTTAAAGGTGCAAAACACCAGTTCTGTAATTCAAATGAATCTTATACATAAGTATTTACATGTACCTTCAGTACGCCAAGAAGAATTGACACACGAGTTGCATCAGATGCTCCAGAGTATCCAGCACTCTGGTTGCAAGAAGGTTAACCATTAGTTACACATAAACAAAACAGAACAAGCTGGAATTTAGATAGTCCTGACAGTGCAAGCTTCACAAACAAGTTTGACAATTCATTCCCCCTGAAAATTAGATTGACAACATCTTGAATCCTTGAACCCCATATACTGGGATTCATTATAGAAGTGATTTTTATTTACAATGTAAAAGCTGCATACAAAACTAGGGCATGCTTGAGTTGGCTACTCCATATAGGAAACCAATAGTACCTGAAAGATTGTAGCGGCATAATATAGCACACTCGGTTGACCAGTGACCTGACATATACATAAGAAGGCAAGATTTTTTAGTAGAAACAAGTAATACTTGATGAATGAAAGATATAAGAGATCTCCTGCTGAAAGAACACAAGACCACATCCAATTATCATTGCTTTGAGACATTTTCCTTGAAAGATCTCACTGAAGCCAACTTGTTTCTCTTCATCAACATATGAAAGTTCTTCCAGAATCAAGTTAATCTGGTCTGAGACCAAATCAGGTGAAGCTTGACCCCGCAATTGACATAGACACTGAGTCGCATTTTCTTTTGCCTCCAGCAGGTTTCCCTTCCCTTGTATGGCACATAACAAAAGCCACCTAGGAGAATAGGGTAACCAGCACATTCCAACTCCCATTATGAGACATAATGGTGTGCTGGTGGCATACATGTAACGCCAACCAGAAACCACTTCAACATAGAAATTGCCTGCAATATAACTAAGCTGCAAAACAGAATGCAAATAAGAAGAGGTAAATAAGAAGCATAAATGATGACTGAAAAAGGAGAGAAGATAGACTATAATATTCACTTACAAGCATCCCTAGAACAATAAAGAACTCCTTGAGAGAAATAAGCATGCCTCTTATCTGGCTTGCAGCAGTCTCTGCAATATACATCGGAGCAGCATACATGGCCTGATGAAAGCATCTCACGTAAGCATCATAATGAAATATTTGCATCCATATGTTTGCTAATGTCAACCATGATATGAATGAGAAGTAGAATATTTGGTTCCATTACCAGTCCAATTCCTATGCCATATAAAAAGCGGCCAACCACCATGATAGGGAAGTTCGGTGCTATTACTGTCAGGAGGGCTCCAATCAAATATGAAATAGATGCAAGGATAAGCTCTTTGCGTCTTCCTGTGGAAACCAATAAGCATAAAAAATATCAGAAGGCCAGAATACATTGCACTATGTAGAATATAGTTAGCATTTGCAGATGGAGAGGGAGGCTAGACCTAAAAAGTCTGCAATGGTAAATGCCAAGACAGAGCCAATCAAAGCACCATAGAGTGAACCACTGACCTGCACCATAAATAACATGGATCAAATAATTTACTAACGGCACGCTAGAAGTCAAATGAATCAGAAGTTTTCATATGATGCACAATAAAGAATTACCACAAGGCCAGTTTGTACAGATGATAAATTGTACCAACTTGTACCACTTAATGTCGCTGACTCCAAAGTGAAATTGTTGAGACACTCATTAGCATATAATATCAATTGAGCTGATGATTCGACATTTCTGTTATGGAAGCAGGCACAAGATATACAGTACTGTGATACCTTGAGTGATATGGCTGAGCCAGATGTTGCCCCGATGTCGTAGCCATAGAGAAGGCCTCCCAAGGCCGGAAAGAAGAATCTGCATACATTTCAGACAAGTTGAAGGCTTCTTATATGTTTAGTGTGAGACATTGAATCTGGATGTGACACGATTATAATGAGCAAGTCTTCACAAACTTGAGATTTTTTTAAAACAAAGAACAACTTACACCGTACAGACGTTTGAAGCTAATAAAAAGAAAGGGAGGAAGGGATGTACAGCCGAAATAAGGAGCATAACAGAACAAAGGCCATTGACCCAAGAACGGTACAGTCATTGACTGCAGACATTTTGCAGTAACGCATGGGGAGCAAAAATGTTTGATTGATGCAGAGACGGATGAGCTCTAAAGCAAAGAACAGAGGATTTTTGTGTGTGTGTGTGTGTGTGTGTGTGTATATATATATATAAAGAACAGTGGATCACCTGAGCTGAAACGACTAATCCAGTAACAATCAAAGAGAAACGGTGCGCAGTGAGCTATCATTCCATTCCATTCAACACAAGCTAGAAACTGAGCGGCCCTTGAGAGCAAGATTTGGGATACTGGTTGAGCACATGTGGTCGGGTTTTTTTTAAGCTTTTAACGGAGGGAGGGAAGGGTAGACGAGAAGTGCTTACGGGAGGATGGCGGCGGAGACGGAGTAGCACTCGGCGTGCGCGGGAGGTCTGGACAGCAAGGGCCGCCGGTTCTTGCAGTCGTTGTCTGTCTGGACGCCGCCGGAGGAGACATGGATCTCCTCGTCAAGCTCGCCTCGTCCCTGCGGACCAAGCAATGGAACGAGTGTTAGTCGTGCGTGCCGAAACTGAAAGCGGGAGAGAGTGACAGCCACGACTGACGGCGGCTATCCGTACCTTGCCTGAGGCCATCGGAGAAGCTCAGCTTCGTCTTCCTCCTCGCGTGGGACGGTAGACGTCGAGTTACTCGAGTACGACGGAGGGGCTTCAGGTATGGTCTCCCGTTTCGAGGCTGCGTGGTTCGCGTGCGCGGGTAGGTAGCTGGGGAGGGGAGGCAGGCAGGCAGACGGGTGAAGAAAGCGGCCACGTCTTGGCTGTGGCACGTGCTTACTTTCAGTTCCATACAGTTCGGCCGGCGTAGTTACCATACCAGCAACTATCAACTCGAGCGTGTCACATGGATACAGTTTAAAGCAAAAGATTGATCGGAGATTTCAACTCAAAATTAACCACTGCCACTGGCATGAATAATCTCACGTACATTTCAGACATTTCAAAAGTAGCAGCACAACAAAATGCTAGAAAGCCGATTCAGCAGCAGTAACAGTCTTTCAAAAGCAAATATAGGTGATCCAATTATACGGTGAGTATTGTTGTCATATAGCTTACATTATTCCGGCTCAGTCCACGAACCTAACGAGGGGTGACTGGTACAGCTCCACAACACCCAACACAACACAAGCAACAGAAACACAAACAAACAGGGATCCGATTGGATACAACGCACTCAGGAGGCGATCTCTTTCTTTGGCTCCCAAGGCTGGTACCTCGTCCAGTCCCTCTGACCTGGGTTTAGAGTGTGCCCCTTAGAGTGGTAGATCAGCTCCTCACCCTCACCTGTGTAGTTCTGCTTGTGATCCACAAGGTACCTAGCAGTCTTCTGCTCCAGCAGCTGTCACTCAGCGAAACAGGAAATGAAACCATATCAGATAAACAGGTTCGACCTCCAAATACAAACATCACTACCTTGTATCTCCTTACATAAAAGAAAGTGAACCTCAATGGACACCCACATCCCTGTCAACAGAGTAGTATCTCATAAAAATAGCTCAACCTGTGGGGCGTAAGACTGCCCCCGCGGCATTTCATTAAGAAGAAGACCTCACGCAGGTCGAGAAAACCTCCGAACCCCTGCTCCACCCTTACACAACGGCACCGTAGCCCATGTAAGAACGACCAACGATCTAACCTGGGCTTTAGACCTGTGCTTTGACGTGCTTTGGTGTGGGACATACTAGGGGACTTTTTTAACCCTCTTCAAGAAATTCGCTCCACAGGGAATCGAACCCAGGACTTGGTTGGTGGTACTGAGGCTCCACAACCACGAGGCTGAAGGCCCTTTAACAACAGAGTAGTATATCATGAAAAAGGGTGATAATGTTGTTACTTTTTACTCTATTGCATAGAGCAAACAATAAGCACCCCACATCCATACCAGCCAGGTATATCTCATAAAAAAGCTTAATGATGCTTCTCATCACAGTATTGCACAGAATATTGGACGAGCACAGAACAATACAGAACCAATGTTTGACATTCCACATTGTCATCACAAGGCTTAATTGCCAACTCATTTTTTATACAATTACTGTACGCAAGCACTGCTTTGATTATTTGTAATATATGTCAGAAGAACCAGCTTGAACAGTAAGGAAAGAGTGGAAGCAATGCAGACAAAAACTTGCCTTATCCCCAGTGTTGTCTGTGATGTGATGCAGCCATCCATGCCATTCTGGAGGAACTTGGGATGCATTGTAACGACCTTTTTCTGCATATTCTACCCACCTGTGCCTTCCTGCAAATTAGCCAATGCTTAGTGTTTTAGCGTCCTATAATAATTATGGTCTAAACTCATCAATAGTTGCTGTATTTTTGGAACATGGCAAGTCTATCATCTTTCATGAATCGTGATCCAATTCTAATATAAGCATGAATAAAACAACAGCAGTGGACCTAATAGCAGATGAGAGTGTCACTCACCATGTTGAGTGTCATGTAGTTTCTCATAGTACTTATTTCCATACTTGTCAACCCCCACAAGTGTGGCACCAATACCATGAATTTTTGTTTGCCTCGAAAAAAAAAGAAACATATTAATCTGCGCTGAGACTCAGTCACATCTATTCCTTGAAATTTGAAGGGAAAGCAAGGAGGTGGTCACTTACAAAAGGTTCCCATCCAGAAGGCATTTGCTGCAAATTACAACATGTTAGAACAATGCGTCAATTCATTCACAAATGCAACAAAAAGCAGAATTAAGCTACGTCTTCCAAACTGGAGAATCCAGAATCAAGCAATGAAATGATTCAGAGGAAAGATTCCAGGAAACATAAACATGTCACAGATAAGCCAGCAAAGTGAGGTATCTAGCGTAAGCATTACAAAACTGGAATAGTTCGCGGCATGTATTTTTTATGGACACCAGGTAAAAGTGGTAACCAGTAAGTAATTATCATTGGGACTGAGCATCAAAATGAATTACAGTAATCACTGGCACTATAGAGCCGAAGATGAGGTTGCCATCGCTAGTAATGTACCTTGATATGAAGTATTTTGATCTGACTATACATGTAGGTCATATTAAACTAAAGAACAGAGGATAACATAACAGATTGCAGAGACATTAGGAACTGGGCTCAGAAATATGGCTACAGAGTCTCCAAGAGTTTTGTTCTACAATGATAGGCATGATTTTCATATGGATTTGGATTTAAAACACAAAAGAACGATATGAAAATGAACTAGTTGAACGAAGAAAAAGATAAATACATGTGGGTATGGATAAAAGAAGAACTGACAGGCAGCAAACACATGGTATATGTTGACGGGCAGAAACGAATATAAATTCAATACTATCATAGCCCCATGATTCAATCTTTATCCTACTTTGGGTGCTGTGTGGGATTATTGTCAGCTCAAGCAGCCTATTGGCACTAATAAGCGTGTACTGAACCGGTATGGAAATGTGTGTGATCGGCACTGTATCGGTTTCAGCAACGAACCCTAAATCTAATTTCTCAATCCAGCCCCCCGGGGGGGGGGGGGGGGGGGGCGTCGCGGTACGGACCGAATCTGAACGGCGTGGAATCGAGAGATCCACACGGAACAGAAACTAGCGTTGAATGGACGAAGGAACCAGATAAACCGGGAGGGTAGTAGTAGTAGTAGTAGTAGGTGACAGGAGGGATCTGGATCGAGATGACGGCGGAAACGGAGACAGAGGAGGGAGAGAAGAAGAAGAAAGGAGGGCGAGGGGACGGCGCGGCGCGTACAAGTAGCCTTCTTCCCGGACGTCGCGGATGAAGTTGGAGAGGCCCTTCTGCTTGATGCCCCTGAGCACGCCCCGCACAACCGCAGCCATGGTCGACGACGACGAACGAACAACTCGCCGGAGCGGCGGAGAGGCGATGTGGCAGGCAAAGCTGATTCACCGTCTGGGTGGGTGGGCTCGTCAGGGCTCTGCCTTCTGTTCTGCCTAGACCGTCGATATGGGCACGGCCCATCTTTGTTTTATGGTGGGCTGGGCTGCTCCTTAGCCCTGCTGCTCACGAACGCGCCGCCCATTGCAGGCGGCCCAGGCCCGAACGCGCCGCCCAGTGCAGCAATTGCCGGTGGCGCGACGAAAAGACGACAGGCGACGAGGAAAAAGAAAGCGTCGGAAGAATCTATAATCTATAATACTTATACTACAAAATCTGCGCCACGCTTTTTTTTTATGTTTTTATTATACACTTTTAGTTGAAGTAATATATTTTAAATTTATTATTTAATAAATAGAAGTATAGTTGTCTTAATATAAATAACAAAGTTTTATAAACATATACTTCGGTATCAAACGAAAGTTATCGACATGGTCTTTAAAGCATAAATATGACTTTTATTATCTATAAAATATTTAATAAAAAATAGCATCGGTACATTTTTAAAAAAGTATTTTTTAAAAAAATTATTTTTAATTTTGTAACTTAATAAATTTAAAATTATTTCTAATTTATATTGACAATGTTTGATTAAAACATTGCGTGCTGCGACCGGAGTTGTAAGCGAGAAAAAAATTGAATCTTAGTTCTCATAGTAATCAAAGAGTATTTTTAGAAAATAAAACAATTTAAATTATCTAAATATACATTTTCATAACATATAAAAATTTTTAATTATAGAGCATTTTTAAGAGATAAAACAATTTATGGTATTTAAATATACATTTTTATAACATATAAAAATATTGAATTGTAGCGTATACTTGCAAGATATAAATGTCTTTAATTGTAGCGTATACTTGTAAGATATAGAAATAGAATAAATTTATAAAAACTTCTTTTATATCGGCACGGCTGTCTATGTCTGCTCTCGTCGAGTAGAAGCACACTCCTATATCGAAGAAAAGATTTTTTTTCTCCTTTCTAATATCTATTTTTTTCTTTTTAATATTCACCGTTATATTTTAATCCGACGATTAATATTTTTTATGATGTAGCGCAATAAGCTATCAGAGAATGCTTGCGCTTTAATATATTGCGATGGCACGACTGTTCATGCCTGCTTCGAAACACGCTCTTATATTAATCAGAGAATTTTTTTCTTTTTTAATATCTATTTTTTTTTCTTTTTAATATTTACGCACAGCATTTAATATATAAAGATAAGTATCACTCGTTAACAAATTTTAAGAAGTCACGTCATTAGTTTTATATACACAATTAGATCAAAAATCTTTTACACCATTAGATCCCCTTCTCTCCCGATCTCCCCGACTCCCCCAACCCCGCGCCCACAAATCACGCCCCCACCGGTCTCTCCCAGGGCTCGCCGCCTTCCGGCCTCCCGCCGCCCCCTCCCCTCCCCTCCCCTTCCTCTCCTCTCCCCACCGCTGCCTCCCTTCCTCGCGCCCGCCGTCGCCTCTCCCTTCCTCGCCTCTCCTACGGCGGCGGCGCGTGGGCGGACCGGCACCGGGCAGGCGGGTATGCCCCCGGCGGGGAGGAGGCGCTGGTGCGGTTCCCCGGCGGCTAGGCGCTCACGGTGGCCGCGATCCTCGAGGCGCCCGGCGAGGTGGTCGCCAAGTTGACGTACAGCACGTTGTACGGCGACGGGCTGAGCGCCGGGGGCGCCTCTGCCAGCGACGCTTCGGCTCCCATCGCTGCCACTGGATCTGAGCCTCTCCTCTGTATTTTTTATATGGTAAGTACTTTTGTATGTTTATATTTTCTTAAATAATTTATCTTGCTATTTGGTTCCTGCCTCAATCTAAGATCAATTTTTCTAATAGGGTTCAATTCTAGGCGCTAAGGTTACCACTGGGAAAAGATCAGTGACACAATACTCATGTAATTAATGCGAGGATAACACTGCAGTTAATAGGAATTCTTTTACTTGGTCTATTAAACCCGGAATTCTTTTACTTGACAATATCACAGGTAGTTGCTACATACTCTTAATGCCAACTGCTAAATAGTGCTGTTTCAAAATCCTTCAATTGTATATATCTTTCTTAACTATTTTGTTTTGCATCATCAAGGTTGGAGGTGGAGAAGATATCTTTGCCACAATTAAATGATCACATAATTTACTTTATGACAAATAAATCTATGTTATCTAGCGCTGTTTCAAATTCCTTTCATTGTATATATCTGTCTTAACTATTTCTTTTGCATCATCAAGGTTGAAGGTGGAGAAGATATCTTTGCCACAATTTAATGATCACATAATTTACTATATGACAAAACCTATGTTATCTGTGGTGTGAATTGGACCTATATTGCTTCTGGTATATCTGTCTTTTGGTTCAGCATGTTGTTGAATTTCTTTTGCACACACGGTAGAATGATTCATTCAACTATCACTCTGAAGTCTCTTTTCTGTTATTAGTAAATACAAGTGCAGTAGTTAGTTTTCAATGAGGTTTTGAGTCAAAATCACTGCATTTTTGGTTGCAATTAACAGTTGTATGTCATTCTCTCAACTCTCAGTGGTTTGCTTAAAAATTTTGAGATCTTAATCTGTATGCAGCCCCATGGATCGGCAGGGGCAGCCTAGCCGGTGACACAGGGCCCCCAAAATCTTGGAGACCCCACTTCCTGCCCACTGCAGAAGACAACTCATATATACAGCTGATCAAGCTGAGGTTGGAGCTCACGACTTGACAGGTTCGATGTTGCATCGCCTTTTCTTTTTAAATCTTAATGTGGCTAACTACTAAAAAAACAAAGACTTAATAGCATATTGGCGTAATTGTTTATCAAATAGGCTCAGACCCAATCCTCATCAATTATTGTATGTTTTACTTTGATTGTATCTCAAGTAGAAGCATGCCCTTTCTCTGATATTGAACTTGATCCAATTTATAATACTTGCTGTAAAAGAATCTCATATCGCTTCTAAAAATTAAAATTTAGTTTAGATTCTATTTTTAGGGTAAACTGATCCTATTTTTGATGAAGGTCATGGGAATTGCGCTAGGAAATTGACACATTTAGGCATGATTCCTGAGTTTTTTTTAGTGTAGGGCCTCATTTTGCTTTTTCCACCAGGGCCTCAAATTCTCTGGTATGCCCTGTTGTATGTTATTCTGACACTATAAATTTCTTGGTACATATACACCCTTTCCTCCCTATTTCTGAATATCCTTATTTTTACTATTTTCTCACATTCAAAAGTGTTCCCCATTCTCCTCATCCAGGTACGTAGCTGATAGTTCAATATGAAAGCATTAACCTGGAGACTCATCTTTTGCTCACAAACTCTTGGAAGCAAGGTAAGGAGGCATAATTATAATTTGCATTATCTATAGTATTTAACTTAGCAATTAGTGAAAAGGATCCAAAACAGGACCAAAAATATGTCTTTTCTTTGATTTTTCTTCAGAATTTTTTAGTTTTCTCATGCAAAAAAGGACCAAATGTGCTTAAGTGTTCTCGCAGCTCACTGGATATATCAGATTCTGCCTTGTGATGGCCCAGCACTGCATGATCACTGTTTGAGCGCGTATGCCAGTAGTGCTTTGTATGGGCCGTGCCTAATAGGCCATTTTTGAATCACATCCGGGCCATGTTATGTCATGCAGCTCATTCCATTAGATATAGCTTATGCAGTTGTTCATAAACTTCATAGGGTTTTTCAAGGAGCTACCTCCATTTAGGGCTTTTAACCATTGTGGTTCATAGTCAGAGTTAGGGTTTGTTTGTTCCAATCACCATTTTCATGTTACCATTAAGCACTTTGACTCAAAAAGGTATATGTAACATCAATGGTGTTTTTTAGCTGCTGTCCCAAATTAGTCCAGCTACTTGATCTAGAACTTATTTATGATTATCGAATTTCTGAAAAGCAAATGGTTGTGACCATCTGTTAATTTTGATAAGTTGTTATGGACAAGTGACTCGATTATTCAACCACTAGGTTCGTTTCATTCTTCCTAAAGGGCATCATATGATCTGAAGCTTGGGGAAAAAAACTACAAATTTTAGCTTTTGTGTTACTCCTTATCTGTTTCTTGCTGATTCATATATACGAAGCTGCATGGAGTTTTCAATAGCAAGAGTTAAGTGTTGACCCTGATTGATTTCATTGATATATGTGTGCATGTACATCTTGATTGACTTCTTCAACATCTAGATTTTTTTTTCATGGAAATAGGTTGAGGTTTTCAATAGCAATAGCTAATTGTCTATCCCGATTGATTTCATTGATTTATGTATGCATGTACATCTTAATTGACTTCTTCAACATCTAGGGTTTTTTTTTTAATTTTACGAACATAAGTTATATCGAGTGTTTGCTCATATAATTGCCTTGGTTTCACACTACTGCAACTACTCATGGTTCGGTCAAGCCCTAATTGGAAAGTAAGTCCTTCATCCTCTACACAAGATATCCCTGTTAAACATTTTCACTGCAGTTACCCTTTTTGTACTGTCGCATTTTCTCAAAAAAAAAATCCTATAATATTATACGTATTGAATTGAGAATGACTACCTTTTCTTTTACTAATATACAAGATATTCCTGCTGATGAATGCCGAGGCCCCACAACAGCCTGTACAGTGGGCTTTGAGCAACATGTTTTGCCTTCTGAATTTCACTTTCCACCATGTCAAAAAGTCAATACATCATACTTGGACCAACAAGTAGTCTCCGATGTGTTGCATGCTGCCCATTATGGTATTGTTACTCTGAGTTATAACTATTTTTTATATAAATTGATTTGCTCTTAACCAATGTACTTTTTTTTTAATATGTTTATAGCTTATCATGCTGTTTGTGTCTGAATATTCATAATAGCTTTTTTTAGCAACTGAGATTAGTGAGTAACATTCTTTAACTTTTTTGTGATTCGAGTAACACCATTAATGTAACTAAAACTAAGAGTAATTACCAACAACTTGGGCAGTAATCCAATTCCTCACTTTGGAGCTTCGGCAGTAACAGCATGACACTGAAAAAAGGTACATAGTTAGTGCTTGAAGTACAAGTACCAACTCCAATTGCACTTGATATTGTTTCAGTGCGCCTTTAGGTTTTCTTTATTATTGTGAGGTGGTTCAATGTTGATTATTCAGAGTGCAGCCTCAGCCCCTGTTCCTAACTTCGGAATTTCGGATGATTATTTAGTCCAATGCATTTGTACTGCAGAACTTATGATGATTCATCTGCCATCAAGTAGTATTTATAGTTTTAGGTTTGTGCAAGGCCACACCTAGGCTTCCTCTTAATCATATCGATTAGCATCCCAGAAAGTTTAGTTGATCTGCAGCTGGACATGCACTATTAATTCTATCTTCCAATATATACAATATATACATATAATTTATTTCCATGTTTATTTCCTACCCGTAGTTGACTATATTGTTCTCTATCTGGTACTGCCCTAAAAAAATGTATGTGGTGCCTTATGCTGTGATCAAAGCTAGATGATTAGCTCTTGGATGCTGTGGTCAAAGCACCACGAGATTGGTTCACCTTTATTTTTTGGCGTTTTAGTCAATGTTGATTATTCAGAGTCCCTTAATTTCCTAGCCATAATGAGCCCAAAAAAATGCACTATATCCACCCTGGTATTTCTGTTTGGATATATTCTATTGTGCAGTGAAATGTTATAACTAATGCAGCTCCTTTTCCTTTTATGTAGATACATGTAAAATGTTGATATATAGCTTGCTATGTTTTTTTTATGTTCAACTTATTTCCAGACTATCCCATAGCTTGCTGTTCTAAATCCAGTAAGTAATACTGTTTTTGAATGCATGCTTAACTGTCCTGTGTTGCTTAATTGGTGGCAGACGAGTACATTCTCAGTATAATCATAGCCGTTTTAGAACTCCTACTTAATCATTATGAAAAGCTTAGGAGATGATCCTCCCAAAAGATTTGTTGCAGCTTAGAATGCTGATAAATTTGATTCTTGCAGCTTATCTTCCCATTTCTGGACCTGGACATCAAGTACTATGACAAGGTCACGACTGAGGCTGCAGAGTCTATTCTCAAGTAAGATATTTGATATACTTGATCATACACGCGGATAATTTCAATATCACCATTAATATGGAGTTTGTTGAATGCAAGTTGGCTGTAGCCAAATTTTTTCATCTGTAAACATGTACGCCATGCTAGATTCTTAGGAGCTTTATTGAATTTAATTATGATGTAAACACTTATAGAATTGTTACATTTTCATATTATCATCTAATTATCCATATAGTCCCGCAACAACGCGCCGAGAAGTCTATCTAGTTTGGAAGGAACACATGCCGCAACTCGATCGATCACGAGTCACCTATCCATCTACATCCACTGTATACCTACTTCAACGAGCGAGATTTCTGAAATAGCATGTGCAAAAAATTTACCTGGATATATGTCCTCACGGTCATGGATGGGCCGTGGGCGTGGCACCAAGTCACTTCGGGCGTAAAACCTGAACTCGAAGATTGAACCTGAAAAAACTTGAGATCAAACCCGAATGAACCCGAAAAAACTTGAGATCAAACCCGAATAATCTGATATCCGATACTCGAGTCATATTTTTGGGTTGGGATACCGAAAACCCGAATATATTTTAGGTAGATTCGAGTTGGAGTCCCGGGTACCTGAAAATCCGATTTACATGAGCTGTAACAATTTGAGCCCAGCCCACTATCTAACCCTAACTAAAAATCAACCCACCAGCACCACGCAGGAACCCACGCACGCAACTGCCACTCACGCAGCTCCCCACCCCACGCACATGCAGGCACTGAGGCACCCAGCGGTCGGCGGCCCGATCGACGCGCCACTCCTTGCTGCCGCCTCCAGCCTCTCAGCGCGGCTGTTGCGCCACTGCCCGCCCTAGGCGTCGCCCCACCACCGCCCTGGCCCTTGGGGCCGCCACCCCACTGGCCACCCACCGCGCCGGCGCGCAGACCCATCTGGGTGGCAGACGCACGAAGTAGGGCGCCGAGCCGCCGCCACCCCGTCTCTCCGGTGTGTCGCCACCACGCTGCGGCGCCGAATCCGTCTCTCGAACGGCGAACGGCGTAGCTCCCTGCAGCCCTGCCTCCCTGTGTTGTGTAATGTCAAGTCTTTCTCGCCCGGCGAACGGTGATATCAGTCTGTTCGGGTAAAGCGGGTTACCCGAAACTCGAACCTGAAATTACGGGTACCCGAAATGACAGGTACTCGAAATTTCAGTGCTAATTTTGGGTACCGAATTCCAGAATCCGATTTTCCAAATACCCGAACAATCCGACCCGAAATTTCAGGTTAACCTAAACGCCCGAAGTGAGCGGCGCTAAGTCTGCCGGCTATACATGGCCAAACGGGCCGCTCGTCACGACTCGGCCCAGGCACTAAATGGCATAGCTCATTTAGTTTCGGGTCGGCCCGACATGCCGTGTTTAACGGGTCATACCACCCCAACCCACGGGATTTGACGCAAGCCCACGGGATTAGACGCAGCATGGCCCAAAATTTAATATTCCAACCCAATTAGTCAAATACAATGCTAAATAATACAAAATATAATGAAAGAAGTGAAAATTGAGCGAATCTAAGACATGTGAAGTAGCCATCTTACCATTACATCACACTATGACTACAAATAAAATAATTTAACTATATATAAAATAAAATTAAAATTAATAAATCCTAAACGGCCGTGTCCATGCCAACCGTCGCCCCGGACGCTTGGTTTAAGCATGGCCCGCAGTTCGTGTCGGGCCGGCTCAGGCACGAAATGAATCGGACCACGTCGTGCTTGGGTCGAGTCATTTTTTCCGTGCTTCGAGCCGGCCCACTTGGTACGCCCGTTTGGACATGTCTACTGTCGACTAGTAATGGGCGAATTCAAATGCTATTTTCGCTACAGAAGAGGTTAACTATTGATACATACTTCGTTTTTAAATTAATGTCGCCGTTGACTTCTAAAATCAAATTTGATCTTTTATTTTATTCAAATTTTTTTAATAAATTCATATGTTTTTTTATGATTTGATTTATCACTAAATTTATTTGAATCACAACTTAAAATTTACAAATTTGAACTAATTTTTTTAATACATGAACTAAAGTTATTTGAATCAAAATTAATGTTAAAATTAATGACGTCATCAATTTAGAAACGAAAGAAGTATTAGGTCTACTCTCTTCATTCTTAATATCACCGTTGACTTTTAAAATTAACGTTGACCATTCGTCTTATTAAAAAATTAGTTCAAATGTGTAAAATTTTGAATTATGCTTCAAATACATTTGATGATAAAGCAAATTATAATAAAATATATGAAATTTAACATAATTTTTTGAATAAGACAAACCGTTAAAGTTAAGATTTAAATTCAACGGCGACAGCAGTTTTTAAATTCAACGGCGTCAGCAATTTAAAAACGGAGAGAGTATTTTTTTTTCAGCCATGTCCGTTCTTGGCTGTGCAGCTAGCTGATTCGACGAAGCCAATCACACGGCGACACATGCGTCCGTGTAGCGAGCTAACAACACGAGGGGTTATGTGATCCAGTGCTTTCCCCGCCGATCCGTCTTGTCACGCGCGCGTTCTTTCCGTCCGTCGATCGATGCGTTACTTTACCTGTCCATGTCGTCATTTCACCAATCATCATCGTCGTCGTCCATGGTGCGCACGATCCAACCTCATCATCTCTTCTCTGGGTATTGAATGCATCAATATAACCCTTCCATTTCGATCCGTCAGTAGTCTTGTTCATGCATATCAAATCGAACCTCCAACCGAGGAGAACTTTTGTTGACTGAGGTATTGACTAAAGATTTTTATATAGGTTCACGTAATTTTAAAAATCTAGTATTTTTGATTTTAGATTCATTAAAATAAATAATTTCATAATATATGTAATTTATATTATTAAAATTAATTAAATTTATCAAAATTATCAATCAAAATCGTATTGAACGAAACCTAAAAATAAGTTTCTATTGAGACGGAGCGAGTAAGTACTACTAGTACGTTCCACAAAAAGTGTTCATTTTGATTTTTTTGTCATTTAGCTTTGATAAATAATTTATATATATTTATTTTATTTTAATAAAACTTGTACTATTATATTCACCAGAAATACTTTTGTCATATATAATTTATATATTTGAAAATTAATTAGTATTGTACTAATAAATCATGTATGCTTTCTCATTAACTAATTGCCGTCGTTCATTTCTCGTGTACCTTGTATGTGACGTGACCGACCAGTGACCAAGGTTTCATTTACTCTTCAAAACAAAAAAAAACTGTGGGGACTAGTTCGTTGAAAATCGTTCAAAATCAAAAAATCAAAATTTGAACGAAATATGATTGAAATGCTATAGTAAACCGGTCGGTTTTCTAGTTTATCGAGTGATTTCTTTGATTTTTTTGAGTTTCAGGCTTCAAAAGTTTGAAACCTATCGGTTTTACCCATTTTCAAAATTCAAATTTTCTTCAAATTTTCAATTATTTTAAATTTTTAAATTAAAAATCGATCGTCTAGTAAACTAAATTGGACTGGTTTTACCGATAATTGCGAAAACAAGACTAGTTTGCGAAAATAAGACTAGTTTTCACGGTTTGTTAACCTTGTCGGTGACCCTGATAATCATCCACTGGCGGACCTCCCTTGATTCAAGGGCATTCACTTGAAGTTTATATATGTGAATTTGGCATATAAACATATTTGCAATAAGATAAGGCCAAACTCTTGCACTTATAACTTAGAAAATGAAGATCAAGATCAAAGATTCATGTTCTATTTTTCAAAAAAAATTCTTCACTAACTGATAAATAGTATATAGTTCATAGAATATGTATCGAATTCAAATTCAGTTGGACGTTGGACACAACTGAAGATCAGAAAGTTTGCACAAGAGCTAAACTATAATAAAAGAAAACCCAAGTGTTCCCGGTGGCGGCTGAGACTTTTAAATAGGGTGGAAGACGATCAGAGGGTGCTGAGGTCGTCCTCGAACCCTAGGACGCGCCCCTAATGGGGTCAACTTGATACACGGGCCAACGACCCAAGTTGGGTGACGCAGCACCTTCTGTATAAAAATAATGATTGGCACTGACTTTGATATGGTATAAAGGTGGAGCTAAATCTATTCGAAAGTAGACTTCATGAGCTTTCTAGAATGTGCTTAAACACCAAAATTGGATTCCATATGAAGCCGTGGCTTCCGTTGCAAGTTTGTGCTTTTCTACAGTCCAAATTCACCGTATGTGAATATTTCCATTTAAGTTCTCATCAGAAGGTATGATGTGCACATCATCCTCTCCAATTAAATTAGAATCGTACTCGACTCAAGTTCAAATTGCAAAAACTACCACCAACATGCTCTCTTAAAATCATCAAAGGTGGAGGCCACGGGGTATGTATGTGATCTTATCATTTTACCCCACTTTATTTGGAGTCGTTCTTGACTCAAGCACAGATTTAAAACTAGCCATGCTACCGTGCCCTCTAGAAATCTCAGGTGAAAACCACGGAGGTATGTATGTGATCTTATCATCCTCCCCCGCTTCATTTGAAGTCGTCTTTGACTCAAGTTCAGATTGGAGAAAAGCCACTCCACCGTGCCCTCTAGAAACCATGAAAGGTGACGGCCACGGGGGTATTCTAACGCGGTCATGCAGTGCAGCAAGGACATATAAAGTCTCATCATTCTCACCTTCTTTATAGCAAGCCGTCCTCGGCTTGATCCAGTGGTCAGCAAATTTTTTTGTTGTCATATTGGGACAGGTGATGAGCATGTATCTAAGCCACAACAAAAACTTCTGCTCATGAGCTGCTCCAAAAGTAGAGAAACTTTGCAAAGCATTTTTATTGTTAGTACATGCTATTGTTTGATCCTATTTTTGCATTTCAAAAGAGTATTTCAAATTAGTACATTTGACTATTTTAGATACTAAGAAATCTCCAATTCCATCATATTTGTCAATAGCATAAAAAACACAATATGTAAAATATTGCAAACTGCAATTTTTAAATAATCTCTTCTCTAAATAATTTAGGTTACAAGGAACATCAAATTCAATATAACCTAAAGAAGTTAAAGAAGATATGAGCTCCAACTTTGCCTCATTCAAATCAGCGCAATAAAAAGGTCTATTCTCCATATGTGTGTACTCAAGAACAACATTCTCTACTCTATACACTAGTTGTGTTTTTGAGATGAAAGAAACTTATTCACAAAACTTGTTATCATCATAAATGAAATGTGCAGTTTGTGACAAAGCATAAGCTATTAGAAGCTCAACTAAACATTGCAAAATACTAGTATGAACAGTGGGCAATTGCAATTCAGCACAAGCAGTATGAGAGTATTCAGATTTGGTGAGAGACTCACAATGTGTATCATGTTTCTTACTCTCCATTGTAGTAAACACCACACAAGCATCATTATTCATATCCTTCATTTCCTGAAGTAGCTCAATGTCCCGTTCAGACTTCTGCTGACTCTTCTGCAAGATGTTAGGCATAAGACAAAAAAAAACGAGTGCTCTCTATATAGTTGTGCTGTTTTAGTAACAGATAAAGTATTACACAACTCTTTTTTATCACATTTCTCTTGTGATAAAGGCACATCAGCAATATCTTTCAATTTTGTGACCGTAATTGTTCATGCTTGTATTTTTAGACGATTAAAGTTGATTTTTAGCATTACATGCAAGCAAATACAAGTGTGAGATTGAGTAGTAAGTTTTAGAGATGAGTAAAATTTAGATTTCAGAATTGAGACCATTCATAAACCTACTGATTGTATCTTCCCGACATTTATCTAAGCCACCAAATATGACACAAAACTTAAAATCATGAACGTATTTTTTAAGACTCATACTATCCTGCTTCAAGTTATTTAATTTGGCACGCAAATGATCAGCATAAAATAAAGGAATAAAAATATTTCTAAAATGTCATTTAAAGTCTTTTCAATATTCTGAAACTTTATTGTGCCTACAAATATATTTTCATTCAAGCAAAGCACTTTCAGTCAAAAACCTAGAGGCAATGTAAATCTTTTCTTTTTCAAACAAGTAATGTGCATCAAATTCTTTATCTACATTCAGTTTTCAATCAATGTATGCATGATGATCAAATTTCTCAGCAAAAAAAGGTATTGACGAATTGATGACTTGCAAAATATCATCATTGACCTCATGTTAAAACATCTGCACATCTTGGTAAGGGTGTAAACCACCAGCTTTCTTTTTCTTTATTATACCTATCATGGTTAGCAAACAACAAAACAAATTGACAACGAGCTAGGTTGTGTCCAACTCAGTTTCCCTAAAGGCTGCTCAACCAAGTTTTTACATGTTCTTACCAAAACCAGCAGGGCTGATTTGCAACCAACGATATCAACCAACGAAGATTAGTGGAGCGATTGTCAGGGACACAAACTCTGTTTGCTATAGAAATCTGTGTAACTAGAATAGTTACACTTTGTAGTAAGAATTAGCACAACCAAATCAGCAAATGAAAAGTTTAATAAGTTTTTAACAACGGTATAGTGCTGATCCTAGGCTAAACCCTGCTAGAGACGCGAGCCTAGACACAAAGATGGTCACACAAATGATATAAAAGGCTCCGGACAGCAGCAACTAAAACTTCCACCTCTTTTGTTTTGTTTTGGGCTTGACTCTTTTATTTTGTTTTTCTGCTACTTCCTTTTCTTTTCCTTTTTATTTCCTTTCTTTTCTTTTCACTTTTTCTCTCCTGCTGTTTTTTTTGGAAAGAATGAAAATAGAGATAAAAAGGTGTAGCTAGCTAATAGAGGATAACAGATCTCTTCTGTGATTGCGACGCACTCGGGTAGAATTTTTTTGCTAAGTGTGGATCCGTTGGAAAGATAACAGATAGATCTTTTCAGATTGTGCAAAAACGTTACAAACAAACAACGGATCACAGAGATATAGTTGTTTTCTTTCACAACAAAATCTGTTATCCGAATATGTTTTTTTACAACAAACTCAGATCTATATTGATAGCTTCCTTCTATTATAGATATGAGCCAAGAACCTGACAAGAACTCAAAACTCTAATGGATTAAATGCTAAGACCAGCAACACGACACAATGATGCACGCACGAATTCAACAACGCAAATTACCAAAAAGAATGATGCACAGGCTCAAAGGTCTAGGACAATGAGAATGGTTCAAGATTTTTGTTGTTGTTTGGCCTTTATGTAGACAATGGGAATATATGAATAAAATTACAAAAAGAGGGGTAGATCTCACCGAGCAACCTGGGGCTCTGATATCACTTGATAGAGTTGAGATGCCCGATCTTTCGGTGAGGTGATAACTATCGATTTGATGGAGTCGACTCTCATGATCCGACTACAAACAAACAGGTCGTGTGCGCCTTAGCAATCGCAGAACCAACTCCGAATAGTTATTGATCGTGCTGGACAGCAAGATCAATCTGATTACGAAGATCAATTCCTGTAAGTAATCGAAGAAAAAGATAGGCAAACTGAAATCTCTCAAATATGGGGTTCTCAAAAGCTGTCTAACAGGTGATAGTTAGACAAAACTGAAGATCAGAAAGGTTGCACATAAGCTAGACTATAACAAAAAAAATCCAAGTGTTTCTGGCGGCGGCTGGGACCTTTAAATAGGGTGGAGGACGACCAGGGGTGCTGGGGTCATCTTCAAACCCTGAGACGCGCCCCTAATGGGCTCAACTTGATACACGGGCCAATGACCCAAGTTCGGGTGACGCAGCACTTTTGTATAAAAATAACGATTGGCACTGATTCCGATATGGTATAAAGGTGGGGCTGGATACATTCGAAAGTAGACTTCATGAGCTTTGCAGAATGTACTTAAACATCTAAATTGGATTCTATATGAAGTCGTGGCTTTCGTTACAAGTTTGTACTTTTCTGCAGTCCAAATCTACTGTATGTGAATATTTCCATTGAAGTCCTCATCAGAAGGTATGATGTTCACATCAGAAATAGGATGGAGAATGAGTGAGAATGAATCCATTACTCTCTATGTGTGGTCCCCTCCCCTTCCCTCTCAAACCGAATGCTCTCTTATGGGGGGAAACTTCTTAGCCATCCACGATGTGTCCATAAATACTAAAATACTCTTTAAAATCTATCATACACATTATAAAAGCAGGTAATAAAAAACATTAAAATATATTCATGGTGAAAGACTGAAATGAAAATTTAAATTTTGAAGTTAGGTTCGACATTACGTGGGGACAACAACAGAGTACCACTATACCTTAGGGCACCCCCAATGGATAATTAATAATAGTTTATATTCTTCTTAACTCTCTTAACACATTAGCATTTTACTTATGTGGCAAAGAAATTGATGAAGAGAGTGAATGATGAAGAAACTATTTCTACAACAAAAAACCAACTCTTCACTAGCACCAAAGCATTAAGAAACCACAAAAATTCATTGGGAGGATTCTACTAGTTTTCATGTCATAATTAATTTCTCTTATAAGATATATAAGAGATCATTAAAATTTACTCTAGATAGAAATAGTATAGAAACTATGCATTAAAAAAGATTGGATCTAAAGTATACTTTATTACTCTTAAAAACTAGCTCGAGAAATTTGCATTGGGAGTGCCCTTAGAGTAGACCCGTGCTTATGCGCTACGGAGTATTCACCTGTTAACCACTGAAACATCACTTCTACTGAATTAACCAGCCATTATGACCAATCCGAAAAACGAAATAATTAACATTAACATGGTAATTTTGGTTGTTAGATCATGCAGCGTTAGTGGTCATCAACTAATTGTTGCTGCGATGATATTTTCTTGATCTATAGCTGATGGGTGTTTGATACAAACTGACCATGATGTCTGATGGGTGTTTGATACAAACATCACCACTCAGCCCGTCCTCGTGCAATGCATGTATATGTTGTCCCAACGAGTTCATTCAGTTGATATGTTGTCCCAATGCAATCAAGTGAGGCATACCGATACGATAATCAAAACTTGCATAATATAATCGAGATAGACCGTCATTTTCTAATCTACCGTGGGGTAAACAGATGTAAACGGTTCCAAAAGCCTCTCTATTTCTAATCGAATTCAGGTGGGGATGTCTCCCCCTCCCCCCTCCCGTTGATCTTAAATTTTTTTTCTAAGCTACCCTAATATTAAAATAAAAGAAGAGTTTACAGAAAAATATAATATATAAACAAAATGAAATTTATTTCAGATTTTATCTAGATTATATACGTTTATAAACAAATTAAGGAATAGAGAACAGTTCGCAAAGGCAAAGCTAGGTACTTTTGGTCCTCCCTGTTCCCCAAAGTCATGATAAGCTGTTGCACATTGACGGATCCAAGATAGCAGCATGCTGGAGTATGTGGAGCACCGATCGTCGAATGAATGGGTCGGTCGATGACGGATGTGGACGGATACAAAAAGGAGCGATGCACGCGCATGATGGATCGATCCGATCCGATCCATGGGTGGATGGATGGAGCCCAAGCAATCAATTGAAAAAGCTAATAGGTGACATGACATTGGCTAGCTACTTAGCTAGAGAGGTTAGCTACTCATCGTATCATTGCCACGGTTTAACTTACCAGAGCCTCGGATACCGGCTAGTGTGGTTTCACGGTTTTCGTGAAAACGGATCAACAATCATTATAAATTTAAAATTTGAATGAAAATTGGCAGAAATGCTATAGTAAATCAGTGATTACACAAGTTTTGATATTTTTTAAAAATAAAACTGAAACAGTTTCACCAGCTTATCCCTCAGGTTATCTGGTTTATTGATCGATTTGACTAGTTAGTCTTTAAAAAAATTAGTCTTTTTCCTAAAACTGGTTATCCGTCGCCTGACTTCATTTTCGCTGCGCACCTCACGGTTCAAACTGGACTGACTGGACTAGTTTCACCTTTCTTTTTTTTAAAAAAAAAACCAGCCCGGTTTGAAACGGTTATGTCAATTTTGATCATTGTCTCGACGAACGAAATCAAGGGCACAGAGATTGATGGTCTTGTAGCAATTGATCTAGACCATTGATGCATATGGACAGTGACCTGATATCACTATCAGGTCATTCCATCAGTCGAACTAGCGCAGTAGTAAACGGTCGACGCTGCTGCTGCCGGCTTCGGTATTTATGTGTTCTACTTCTGCCCGACCATCACAATTCTCCCAAGCTCCATGCATGCTGCATTCGATCGGTGCCTAACTCCACTGTGTTCTTCTCTGTAATCTGAAAAGCATGTCATTGACGGCTTGTCCTGGTACTCCTGCTACGGGTAACTCTCACATTCTGAACTGAAGTCTCTCGATCGTCATCTGGTGCAGTGAAGAATATATAGTCATGTGTGACTTCTTCTGGCCGTCGCTGGCCGACGAAGGCGACCTCGCTGACGTCGTCCGGGCAAGTCTGCAGCAGCTGCCGGCGGCTGCGACTCCCGCCTCTGCCACAGAATTGGTGAGCGCCGACGCCCATGGTCATCTGCCGGCGGAGGAAGTGGAGGGGTTTCTGCCAACGCATGGAGTGAGCTGCCGCGGCAACCATGACCATGGTGATGAAGTGCACTTGCAGCCGCAGTGGCAGCTTGTACATGGCAATGGCATGGGAGTCACGGTGGGGAGCAGCGGCGGCGGCTCTTGTGATCCTCTCTTGTTGCACTCGTCCCCGTCCTATCCGCTGCTCGAGCCCCAGCAGACGGAAGGGTTGATTCGACATGTCATGTCCGGGCCAACGCCGCAGCTGTTGGGCGTGGGCGAGGGAGACTGCGACATGGCCGCGCTGGAGATGGACGAGCAGGGCCTGGACATGGCGATGGACCCTCATGCCCCGGCGATCAAGCGAAGGTACGCATTGCATGCATGATCATATGACTATTTAGTTCAGTCTGCATCAGCATATATACTCAAGTATTAACGACATAAACGACGCTGGCATGGTGCTTGCAGGAAGAGCCAAACGAAGAAGGTGGTGTGCATCCCGGCACCGACGGCCGCGCCGCCGGTGGTTGGCGGGCGGCCAAGCACGAGCGGCGAGGTTGTGCCGTCGGACTTGTGGGCGTGGCGCAAGTACGGGCAGAAGCCCATCAAGGGGTCGCCGTACCCGAGGGGGTACTACCGGTGCAGCAGCTCCAAGGGCTGCTCCGCCCGGAAGCAGGTGGAGCGCAGCCGCACCGACCCCTCCATGCTCGTCATCACCTACACCTCCGACCACAACCACCCCTGGCCGACGCAGCGCAACGTGCTCGCCGGCTCCACCTCCACCAGGCCGGCGGCCGCAGCCAAGAGCCAGCACTCAACGGCTGCCACCGTTCCTCCGCCACCGACTCGTCATCATCACACCATTGGCACCGTCGGCGACAGTGCCTCCTCGAGCTCCACCGGCGATAACAATGTTCATCAGCAGCAGGTGCCCAAGCAGGAGGTGCTGGACGTGATGGATCACCCCATGCCCGCGCAGAGCGCTGCTGCTGTTCATGACCTTGACATGTTCGCTGAAACTGACGGCGCCCTCAACATCATGCAGACCTTCAACTTCAACCCACAGAAGCAGCAGCAGAAGCAACAGCTTGCCACTGCCGCTGATGGCGACGACGATGACTTGCTGCAGGATGACAAGCAGCAGCTGCTGGACCCGTTCAGTTTCAACTTCTTCGATTGGGTCGGCGCTTCGTTTGGGATCGGAGATGCAAATAAAGGAGGCTAAAGATGATGGACTGATCAAGCTACTAGCTAATTCCATCAGTTAGTTCTAAATCCTAATCCAGAAATGATCTCGGCACATCTGCATCTACAGCTGCGGTGCCAAATTTCTATGCAAGTGCCGCGGCGCCTAGAGATCCTATGCTAATGATCTTAACTATTCTCCCCGAATACTGGAGGTTCTATATATCCTTCCATTTTTTATTAAGAGCCCTGATGGCATATCTCCAATTTTGAAAAATTTAATGACATATATTAAATCAATCCTTTTATTAATTGCGCCTACATTTTTAACTAAAGAATCAATGGCCTTTTAATTACCAAGGGAAAAGGCTGGAAGCTTTTGGAGACTTAATCAAGCTAAAGAAAACCTATCGACTTGATATTCAGTTTTGAATCTTGATCCGTCACTTCAAGTATTCGAGTCTGCGGTCCTCATGATTGATGGCAAAGATGAGTTCAAAAACACTGTTGACTCCGGAAAAGTATAAAAAAAGAAAAGGAAAAGCAGAACAGAATGAAAGGAGAACCTGCGGACAGAATTCTTAGATAAAAAGCTCAAACGACAAGAAGAATCTCCTTACCGCATTGCAAATATGCAACTGCTGTTCCTCATGGTTGCTGAAGAGACTGGACAACGCTAGGGACTTTCCCCGTGATTCAATCCAGAAACTCCATCTGCATTTTGCTTCTGCGCCTACAATCTGCTCAATGATCATTGAACTACAACTTTCATATTATTCCAAAAACATCTATACTGGAGGTTCAAACGTGCAGAACTACGCCATAAGTCTCAACAATCATGCTAGCAATGATTCTAGATGAATAACAACCTACGTCTGCTCAACCCTAAAAAATACCACCAGTCTGCAACATCACATTGGCAATAATTTCAGAGCTGCTTATTTACTAATAGCAGTTTCCACAGATGAATATTCTTCGGTATCTAACAAAACATAACAAAGCTGAGATTTATCAACATTGTTTTTTTTTCGAAAAATAATTAGCAGCTTTTATATTGTAAAATGCTCATCAGCCTCTGGTGAGAGCACATATCTGAAGATAATGCATCAAATGATAAAAGTGTAGAACTAAAAAAGGCTCCAGTATTTAAAAATTACATGAGGGTATACTGAGGCAGTCAATATCCATCAAATTCCCCCTTGTCAATAGGTCTGGCCTCTTTGCCTTATTTTCCTACCCATAGAAGTTGAGGTTCTTTATAACTTTTGCATAAGATAAATGCACCAGTGCAGTTTTCCGAAGTCTTTGTTTAGCTTCCTTGGAATGCAATACCATATTCATAAATAAAATCACATACAGGCAATTCAATGTACAAACACACCTGTGGTGGCTAGCAACAACTATTTGTAAAAAAAAAGGAACCCTGCCCTACATGGATGTATCAAAATGTTCTGAAACAAGTCCTATATAGGTTAGAGTTGAGGGATTGTCCTGGAAGCCTAATCCAGAACATCAATGTTGTTGTGGCCCTATCCAAAAAAAAAAATACTATTGTGGGCCCTGTGAGAAAATGAGAGAGGGATGATTATCTAAATAGATGTGATTGATGGATGGGTGAATGGATTGATGAATCAATGGATGATTGTATTAACGCTCAGGGGCCGGTATATATGGGAGTATACATAACTTGGACCCTAAGAAACACGGCTAATCTAACCTTTCATAACAAACCGAATCCTTATCTAAACCTACTAAATACTCTAACAGCCCCCAAATACTAACGAAGCCCAATTCTCCTCACAAGAGAATCAATGTTATCGTGGCCGCAAATGCTAACATAGCTAGCCCAAGTCTTCCCACAAGAGGATCAATGTTATTGTGGCCCTAAATTTAACGTAGCCCAATCAAAAATGTTTTTAGATCACTTTTAGGGCTGTTGGAGGAGGGAAAAATTAAGGGGAAATTGGATTGTTGACACCAAAAAAATTCCTGCTTTTAGAAATTTACCAGCGTAACATTTTCATATACTTTAACGAAATTTTGTCCATTTACAAATAAACCACTTTATTATGTTTTACAAGACAGTGATATATTTCTAAACAGAGAAATTTTCATCGGTATTAAAGTGTACAAAAATCATTTGATGATAAATTTCTAAAGTGGGAACTTTTGGTGTTGATAATCCAATTTTCCCAAAAATTAACCCTGATGTATTTTTTTCAATTTTATTGGGTTCTCTTGGAGATGCTGTTAGTACACTGCAAATACTTGACAATGAGATTTGACAGGTACAAATTTAAAGAATTAACAATCACAGTGCACCATTCAGTGCGGTTGATAGTTGGTGTCGCTGCAAAGATCGAGAAAAGATTTGTCACTGAATGTACCTTGACGTGTGTATTGTGGCGCTTGCCGGTCCTCTACCTGCGGATCTGCCCGCCCTTCGTGGTCCGGAATGTAAACTTCATGGACCTGACCAGCAATAGCAGGAGTTTAAGGTGCTTAAGACGGTGAGGTGGATGTGAAAAGGGTGAGGAGCAGGCGATTGTGCGGGGGACCAGGCCCTATTTGGCATATTTTATTTTTAGCTTATTTACAAAAATAAGTAAAAGTTATATCAAACAGTAAATTTATTTACAGCTTATTAATTTAACAGCTTTTCAAAATAAACTTAAACAACATATTATTTTTCAGCTGTTTTTTACCACTATAAAAAATAAGCTGTTTTTTAACAACTTCCAGCTTGTTTGAGCGTAGCGCCGCAGCCGCACGTGCTGCTACTTCACCGACAGCGTGAGACCACCGGAGAAATGAACCTGGGGCAGAGGCGCGCGGAGGGGGTGGTATTGCCGGCAGGCGATGGTGTTGGCGAACAAGGCAGATGGAATTCCCGGGATAACTGGTGGAGGCAGAGTTTAGCAGACAACGACGAGCATGACCACCGCCACATCCATCGATGAGATCTCTGCAGCACGCTCCATTGCTCGTTGTGAGCGCTTCGCGGGCCTAGGCTCTCATCAGTTCTCTTTGAATCAAAAGGCAATAAACTGGAAGCCCAACAGCCCATGACAGTGGGTTATTACGGCCCAGTAAACACTGAATCAACATATTTTTATGGCTGCGGCCATTCAGTCTCAGGCAGCAGAATGTACTACTCCATACGATTTTTAGATTTAGTTAAACTTAAATTTTTATTACTTTACTTATTAATAACAAAGAATTAATAATTTTATAGTATAAAAATTATATTTTTTAAATTCATCATGAAATAAGATTTCATAAAAGTATCTTCTTATATTAGAAATTATGTAATTTTTTAATATTAAATATTAATACTAAAAGTTAAAAGAATTTAACTTTAACTTAAACATGGAAGTGCTTATATTTTAAAATAGAGTTAGTAAATGACATCTACGCTGCAAAATCACGGATTTTTTTCTTGGTTAACAATTAATGGAGGTACAAGTGGCTACCAATCGAGAGCAGCAGGCAAAACGGTGGATGGGGATTGATACGAATTTTATTCTTTGGTCTATTTATTTATTAAAATCACTCCATTTCCATGGAATGTGTGGCCCATGGGGAAAAAGATTGATTATTTTGTAGTGAATTATTTTATAATAGAAATACTTTAAACATGATTTATTTATTTTATATTTGCATAATTTTTTAAGAAAATGAATGGTCAAACATAATATCTAAAAGTCAAAAAATTATATATTTATCAGCTGTAATTTTGAAAAAGCATGCTCGTGCTCAATTGGAACAATGATACCCTCACATATGTAACCTCTTCACTTTATACGTTTATGAGAAAAAAAAGTCATAGTACATTTTTTTATGGATATTCTGATCCTCATGTGTTGAATATCTAGGTGACCCAAAATAACTCGTTTAATCAGTTGGATATAGTCATAGCAAACTGTAAAGCTACATAAAAGGATTCTCTCTAGCTAGTTACTTTCACAGTACTTAAAATAATCTACAGCAGAAGCAATTACACAATGGATTTCAGAGCTACATTAGTCCTCTTATGTTTTAGTAGTTTCTTTTCTTGTTTGTTGTTAGTCTCTTTCTCTCCTTTTTTGTTTCATGCCATGATGCAGCCCGTTAAATGCATTTTTTCGTTCTGTTACATTCAATCTAATGCGCTATGCCTTAATACATGTAGTTCATCCTAAAACCACATGTTTTACGGGCGTTCACTGCTTTTCCTTCTGATGTATAATCTAACAGCATGCTGCAGACTTTCTTTTGTCCTTTTTGCCATCCTATTGTTGAAGTTATGTTGATCATTTAGGTGCCTAGATAATGCCATCGTTGTTTTGGAGGACCAAGCTAGAGATAAAGGAAGGGCATTGTTCATGTGCCTAGATAAGATTCTGCTACGGATGTGTTAACACCCCTCCTTGGTGATTCATAACAAAAGAGTGAACCGAAACAAAGTGCTGGATTTCTAGTACAAGTTGCGATACATGATCTCTGAGGAAGGGAGATCAGGAATCAGCACGGAGGAGAATTAGACGGGAGGATTGGACTGGGAAGAGAATCAGAGAAGTAAGGATTAAGCTACATCTTATTTTAGCAGCTTATTAGTTTAGCAGCTTCTCCGAATAAACTAAACATCATCTTATTTTTCAGCTGCTTTTTACCACTTTTAAAAATAAGCTATTTTTTTACAAGTTCCAGCTGTACTCTTCTACTCAATGTCTATCCTTTTATATCGATGGATGACAGTTCCTTTGGGCCATTGGCTTGGGCCGGCATATTCCGAAGGCCTATTCCAGTATGCTATACTAACATTCCCCTCTCCTTGAAATGCAGCTTGCCCCCAAGCTGCTGATATTGTAGCATGACAGTGATAGAAATCCTAAGAAGCAAACCAATTTTTCATGACAGTCACTGCTAGGTCACCTCACTGCAGCAGCACTACTAATTTTGTTGCATAATCCATGAGCATTGCATCATGCGGAAATAATTCAAGCAGCCAAGCTAGATGACAAAATCTGAATTCTAAAACTGGTTGCTTGGTAAATCTCATAATCTGATAAAGGTTCAAGGATACTTGCTCAAATTCATTGTGCTGGACAAGAAAACCTTTTGGTCCAACAGCTTGCAAAAGTTTAAGGTAAGCTCCATTGAAAAGGGCAGAATTCAAGTAATAGGCAGAACTAATTGTATCAAGGTTGCATTGCAACTTGGTTTGAATAAACAAGTGCTCCACTTTACTGCTCACATGCGTAAGCCTTTTTTTTTTCTTTTCCAGCTGAAGGTCGACACATGACCTTTCTGAGGTATCCAAAATAACCAAATTGCATACACTCAATGCTGCGTTTTACTAACAATACAAGAATGCATTGTTGGTAATGTAGTGGTGACCAAGGTTGCTTCAAGGGCATCTCAACTTGATTATATGCAATGTTCTTTAAACTAGGATTGAAACCAATGACATGTCTGCTATATATAGGACAATCAAAACCATTTTCACTGTCAGCTAAATATTCAAGCTCCACAAAGATCCACTTCATCCAAGGTAATGAACGAACGCTACTCTGATTAAGTTGTTTTGAAAGCCTCAATGTCAACGTGGTACTAGCATATAGCACTGACTGCAATGTATAACACTCATCTGACGTGCTAACATTATCAGCAAGCTTCAAGTAACCACAATTGTGCCACCTTATCTCTTCAACTAACTCACATGGTACCAACGGAAGCAAATGCACAGGGACAGAAATGCTGTTTTGTGGCAACCTAAGTGGATATAGTAGGCCAATCAAGCTAATATCCAAACTAATAGAACAACTATAACTTGAGATGAAAGATGGCCAAGGTATCAGACGTACTGTACCAAAAGCAAGCAAAATCTCTGACATTATGGGTGGTGGCCATGGTTGCTGCTTAATCCAATCAAGGAGAATGGCCATGAATTTACCTCGTGCCCAAAACAGCTTGTTGCCCACACCACAGGGGCACCCATCCATGATGGAGGGACCTCCCAAATCTCCATAGATGTTGGATTGTCTTTGCGAATGCCTGGCTGCCTGCCATGGGCAGTGAACTGGCAGCGGCATCATCTGAAATATAGGCGACCCTAATGCCGGTCAAGTGTGGACGAGAAACCAAGATACTGCTGCAAGAGTCTTTATGTTGATGAAGTTGTTTGGATGTTTCATCGAAGAGTTGAAAGGCGTGTCGATGTCGATGTCGTTGGCCACAGCAGCGATGACTGTGGACTCAACAGTAGCCTGGCCGGAGTCAAGGAAGATCTTCTTGGTGACAATGTGTGCTGGAACGGCCTCGACGACGTTGATGTTATGGGGTCTGAAATTTTGTCGAACATGTGGTGAGCGAGTCGATGTTGATGTTGCGTGGCACAACGGCGATGCCCATGGACTCAACGGTGGCCTCACCAGAGTCGAGGGAGACCTTTGCTGAAGCACGGTTCACTGGAATGGCCTTCGCCATGTTGATGTTGGGTGTTCGGGCATTTCATCGAACAAGTGGTGGGCGTCTCCATTTCATTGTTTTTGAGTACGAAGCCTGAGGACGTGGCAGCAGGACTAAGGGCAAGTGTGGAGTCAGCGATGCAGGTCGAGGATGCACTTGTGGCCTCGTCGAAACTGGTGTCGACATTGGATGGTGAAACTGCCACCCCCTGCCTCAACTCAGCGAATCCCTTCGAAATTGCTTAGCGAGTCTGCTTCATGAACTCCTCAATCAACAACCTCGTGTTGGGCTCCATGGCTCCTAGCAACATCGTGATACCACTTGATAATAGCCCTCCTTAGTGATTTATAACAAAAGTGTGAACTGAAACAAACTGCTGGATTTTTAAGTACAAGTTGCAATATATGATCTCAAGGGAAGGGAGATCAGGAATAAGCATGAAGGAGAATTAGACGGGAAGACTGGACTGGGAAGAGAATCAGAAGAGGAAGGAACCTGAGGGAGAAGAAGAACAGTGTTGAAGGTTCCCTGACAAGGTCCCCTATGGAACAAAGGATTTTTTTTTTCTGATTCTTGCATTTTTCTTGTGAAATTGAACTGATTCTTGTGAAATCTCTATGAGATTCTTGCAAAAATCCTGCGTTCCAAAGGAGGCCTAATTGTTCGATGCCCTCTTCTACTCAATGTCTATCTTAATTTTTATATCGATAGATGACAGTTCCTTTGAGCCATTGGCTTGGGCAGGCATGACCCGAAGGCTTATTCCAGTAGGCTATACTGACAGGATGCTTCCGATATGGGTCACATGTGTTTTCTACCGGCTGCGATGTGCCAAACCACCACAACTTTCGTCCAACAATGGTCTCATTGCCTCGTTGAAGTACTCCGCCGATCGAGATGTCTTCATGATTGTTAGAGTATAATGGGTAGTTTAAAATTATTATCTTAACCTACCATATGTACCGTGGTTGCCTACCATATGTATTATGAAAGGCTATCATAAGTATCCCGACAAGCCTTGCCCTCCAAGTCATGTACTTTATATATAAACCAGTCCTTGAGGCTCAATACAATCATTCATACAATTCCTCCCTCTCTCATTCTCCTACATGGTATAGAGCCAAACTACGATCTAGTTATGCTGCCCACCCTCACAACCCTAGCGCTTCCGTATCGCGTGCCCCCGGGGAGGTCCATCAATCTCTATGGTCTCCGCCGGAGGCAACGCCCCTGTTTAGTCGGTGGATCTTATTGATCCAACCGTCATCGCTGTCTTTATCTGCTAGTAGCAAAATCAAGAGGAATCCTCACATGAAGCTACTGCATTTTTTATTTTCTCTGATTTTTACTCGACCACTGATCGAGATTGCGTCGCCCATCGCGGTCGACATCACGAGCCTCTTCTCAACATCGGCATCGACTTCTCCGGCTCGTGCTTCATGTACGGCATTACCAGACTCGACGCTCAAGGGACGCCTTCGAGCGTCATCGTCCAGCCGCCTCGACAGCACACCTTCGCCTTCGTCATCGCCATCGTTGGGACGTCCTTGACCATGCCACCACGTGGCATCATCGTGTTCCCGCGCTTACTGTCGATCTGATCAACCGACCACATGCGCGTGACGTCGAGGCCGTGTACCCCGCCTTCGAGCCAAGGACTGCTGTTGTGTCGCCTACTTTGGTCACAGCATCGTCAAACGTGTGTCTCTTCGCCGTTGCCTCTTCCTCACCGTTTGTTGCTTGATGATCTACGGCCGCCCTTGACTCCCAACTCAGGGGTCGCCCGAATCATTGGCACGCTCGGTCTTCGTCGAGCTTGTGGTTCTTCTTTGTCTATCTTGAGTACTACCGCCGCGCTCCTTCAGACAACCCGCCGCCACCTTCGGCCGCCGGTTATACTTTGTCTTCGTCCTCGACCACCACATCGACATCGCCAGAGTCGTAGTCTTTATCCTGACCTTTCTTCGTCTACTCCGGCAACTGCAGGCTGCACCGACACTCTTCTCCTCGTCGCTCTGCACACCGCGATCGCTTCGGAGGCCTTCTCTTCTGATCCCTTCCGGCACTACTGTTTTGTCCGTGATGGTCCCTACCTACGTACGCTCGGTACTGGCAACACCGGTGCGTGCCTTCGTCCCCGACGCGTCTTCGAGTCTGGTAAACCCGGAGCATGTCTCGTCCATGACGGTTCGACAACATTGACTTCAGCATCGACCTCCTGCCTTGTGGTGCCTCGACTATTTCACCGTCCTCTTCTAAGGCGCATCTTTGCACACCCATCACTTTGGTGCTCTCCCTGCGTCCATGACATTATGTGTGGTTCCTCGACATCGACATCAACTACTACAGCTCGCTCGACCGCGGCTACCTGAAGCACGACACTACCCGACCACGGCTACTCGTCCTCACTCTCGGCTACCTCGACATCGGCACAAAGGCTATTATCGTGTTGAGTTCTTTTGTCGGTTTCTTCTCCACTTCAAGCATCCGCGTTGCTCACCCTAGAACTCCGAGAGGATGTTAGAGTATAATGGATAGTTGAAAATTATTATCTTAACCTACCATGTATATCATGGTTGCTTATCATATTTATTATGATAGGCTATTATATGTATCATGCTTGTCTACCATATATATTATGATAAGCTACCATATGTATCTCGGAGGGCCTTGCCCTTCAAATCATATGCTCTATATAAATCAGTCCTTTAAGCTTAATACAATGATTCATACAATTCCTTTCTCTCTCATTCTCCTACCATGATGGTCTGGGTTCGCGTTCCAGCACAGATTCGTGCTCCCGTTAGCCAGAAGATGGAATGGAAACCGCGCAGGGCTCACCCTACCCTAGTGGATGGGCATAGATCGGCCGGTTCCTCGCGATCCCAGCGTTGGGCGCGGCCGGTGGAGACGTGGAGGCTGCGTGGTGGTCGCAACCAGAGCATCGGGTGGCAGCTCACGCAGTTCGTGGTCCTGGCGTGCTCCAAACGACGTGCTATTTCTGGTTGTGGACGGGGATCAGTGTCGTGAACTTTGTGGTGCACCCCACGGTCTGCCATTGCCTGGTTCTCTGTGCGGCGTTCGGTTCGTGACAGCGCTGCTGTTTACTGTAGTAGTGTCTACAGTAGAACACATTTGTTTTTTTTTTTGCAACGGCAGCCTACCGCAGCCGCAGCACCGGTTATCGAACAGGTCATATATGAATTTGTTGTATCCTATTGTACTATACTTCTCGGAGACCTTGTGATAATACTCGACGTTTTTCAAAAATTGTGTCTTTTTATTTCTTACCAATGCACTATCCTCTAAGTGCATTCATACTAAATCATCTCCGAATCGATTTTTAAGTGTGGCCCTAAAAGTATTGATTTCTTAAGTTGTTGGTTGGTTTTACACGAGTCAGATCCAAAGGGCTGCAAACATGCGGTTTTGTTTGTGCAGCGCAGCTAGTAATTCAGAACCAGGGAGCTGCTAGTAGGTAGCTGCTGGATGTGCATCGAGTGACCACAGTTCTTGTTGACCAGAGCAGCCAGGGGCCCCGGGCCTTTTGTCACAGCATCTCCAACAGTTTTATTAAAATATCACTTCAAAAGATTTTTTGGGTTAGTAAAAAAATTTAAAATCTAGTTTAATCGTATTTTCCCACAGCTTCCTTAAATGTATGTCAATATAGTTTAATTTGAGCTAATTCAATAGTTGGTTTTATGTCAGTTGCACGAGAGATGTGATTGAGGACGAAAAAGCTACTTTGATCTATCTTCAGATGGATTTTTGAAGACCTCGAAAGTAAAGAGGTGTTTAAAGAACTATTAAAGAGATTTTTTACATTTTTTCTTCGTAATTTAATTTAAAAAAGTTATTAGCAAGCTTTTAGAGATGCTCTTAACCTCCAGTTTTGTCACTCTCTGGGTTCAGTACTTCATTAAACAACAGCCACAAGGGAGGGAAAGGAAAAGAGAATTGAGGTCACCGGTCCAAATCCCCAGGTTGGCAATGCCATCAGCTTGCCGGACACAGATCCTTGACAGTCGACTGCCGTGGGTCATCGTCACTGCGCGTGAGCCCAGCGCACGCGTGGCCCACGCGGCAGCGACCGGCAGTCGACCGCCGGTGATCCCGATTCCAGCTTGCCTGCCTCGGATGCATAGTCATTCATCGTACTCCTTCCTTTACCCAACTTCCACTGATTCAGGTCCTTCACTGGAGTAGTTTAAGCATGCCGAGCATAAAGTACTGGAGTAGCAGAGTTCATCGTCTTCTTTGTTCTGCCCTCGCCTGCCTGAGAGAAGCAGCAGCATGTCGCCGCCTCCTGGCTCCAATGGCCATCAGCAGCGCATGGTTTCTTCGATGGAATCCGGCGGCGTCGAGTCCGGGAGGGCGACGAGGCGCTTCAATTGGAAAGCACCCGCAATCATTTTTGGTGAGAATTCGATTTTGATTTTTGATGTTCCTTTTTTTTTTTGAGTTCGTCGTTCTGAGTGATTTTCTTGCTCTGATTTTGGAACCGTGTAGCCTTTGAATTGCTGGAGAGCGTCGCGTTCTCCGGTCTGGCGCTGAATCTGATGGTGTACCTGGCCACGGTGCTGCACGGGAGCACCGCCTTCAACGCCGCCCACGTCGACACCTGGAACGGCACCACCTTCATCGTTCCCGTCATCGGCGCCTTCCTCACCGACAGCTACTGGGGCAAGTACCGGACAATCCTCGCGTCCATCGCCTTCTACCTCGACGTGCGTTCAAGTGCCCATTCCCATTTTCTTTTCTCCATCACCGGCACCCGGCAGTGCTCATCGCTGAATCCTGAAATGCAGGGCCTGGTGCTCCTGACAGTGTCGGCGGCCGTCCCGTCGCTGCGGCCTGCGACGACGTGCAAGATAGGGACGTCGTGCCCGCCCGCGACCAAGACCCAGTTTGCCGTCTTCTTCGCGGCCCTGTACCTGACGTCCATCGGCACGGGCGGCGTCAAGTCAGCGCTGCTGCCGTTCGGTGCCGAGCAGTACGACGACGACACCGAGCGGCCGGAGCGGAAGCAGGCCTTGTTCAGCTGGTTCTTCGCCGCCATCAACCTGGGAATCTTCATCGCCGGCACGCTCATCTCCTGGCTGCAGCAGAACGTGGCGTGGGCGCTCGGGTTCGGCATCGGCACTGCGTGCCTGGCGATCGCGGCCGCGGTGTTTGTAGCCGGCACACCCTGGTACAGGGTGCAGGTGCCGGCTGGGAGCCCGCTCAAGGACATCCTGAGGGTGATCGTCGCCGCCTTCCGGAAGCGCAGAGTAAGACTGGCAGGGGAGGACGCGGCAGTGGTACGGCTGCACGAGCAGGAAGCCGACAAGGAGGATGGACAGCAGAGGTTGGCGCGCACCAAGGGGCTGCGGTGCCTGGACAAGGCCGCCGCCATCGTGGATGACGGCAAGAAGGCGGGGCCCTGGGATCTGTGTACCGTGAGCGAGGTGGAGGGCGTGAAGATCCTGGTCCGGATGCTGCCCATATGGGCGACGTGCGTGATGTACGCGGCGTCGCTGGGGCAGATGACCACCACCTTCATCCAGCAGGGGGATGACCATGGACACCCGCGTCCACGGCTTCAAGTTGCCCGTGGCGTCGCTGGTGTTGGTGGAGGTGGTGTTCATGCTGCTGTGGGTGGTGCCGCACGACGCGGCCGTCATCCCGCTGGCCCGGCGCGCGACTGGACGGCCGGCCGGTCTGACGCAGCTGCAAAGCATGGGCGTGGGCCGGTTCCTGGTGGTCCTGGCCCTGGGCACGGCGGCGCTGGTGGAGCGCCGGCGGCTGCGCGCCGTCCACGGCGACGCGGGGCCGATGAGCGTCGCGTGGCAGGTGCTGCAGTTCGTGCTGGTGGCCGGGTCCGACCTGTTCTGCGGCATCGCGCAGCTGGAGTTCTTCTACGGCGAGGCCCCCACTGCGATGCGAAGCATCTGCTCGGCCTTCTCCTTCCTGGCGCTGTCGCTGGGGTTCTACGTGAACTCGCTGGTGGTGACGCTGGTGGCCGCCGTGACGGGGACGCCAGGGTGGCACGCTCCGGACCTCAACGTCGGACACCTGGACTACTACTTCTGGCTCTGGACGGTCATCAGCGTCGCCAACCTGCTGCTCTACATGCAGCTCGCCTCGCGGTACACGCACAAGCAGGAGGCCACCGTCCAGCGCGGGAACTCTCTTCCGGCTCCAGCTCCGGCACGGAAGCAGGGACGGTAGCTTCGTAAACTTGGGTATTCCCAAATGGCCAAATGAAGGAGCACAAAAAAATTGTTCAATTCCTAGAGCAATACATGATCAAAAGCACAAGTTATTTAAACATACTGATATTACAAAATAACAAACACTACTGTACCACAGCTCATCTATAACGATAGCTTTTTTGTCGCTAAAAGTCGATATAACGACAGATGGTCTGTCGTTAAAAAGTTTTACCGACAGACCTAATTTGTCGGTGATAAGGCTGTCAAGATATAAAAATACTGACGGATCACTTATACCGACAGACTGTTTGACGAAAATATTAACTTATATCGACAGATGATCTGTCGCTATATGTTAGATATAGCGACAGACAGTCTGACCCTATTAGAAAGTTATACAACATGAATTTCTCATACAAATTTTGAATCTCCCGTACGAATAAAATAAACAGTGCACAAAATTATATAGTCACATACAAAACTCACAAATCATATCCATCACTAGCTATTCAAACAATACACTCACAAAACACATACAAATTGAATAAGTTCATAATTTATTATATTAATAGCATTAGATCTTTCGTGAACCATTTGAAGCACATAATTCATTGGAGTTAAAGAACAAAAGATGGAAGCAATGCTACAGAACACTTATGTGGTTCCCTTGCACTCTTTACACAATGCTTCAACTCTAGAATGTCATTACAAAAGTTTTGTCTCTAACTTAGATGTACAAAACAATCACCATGACCACTTTGTCCAATCAGGGGCTGCATGCATCACTTGAAGCTATAGCCTCCTATCTAAAATATAAGTTCACATCAAGTCAGGTGAATGAAACCACATTTCATCTTCTTAAAATAGCAACCTAAAAACAACACTAGAGGTGTATATCTAAACATGAAACAATACTAGAGCTCTATATATAAACATTAAAAACAGCACTAGAGCGCTTTGGCAAATTGAATCAAATCACATGTATATAGAGAAAATTCAAGAATAGCATATATTGAACTGTGGTACAGTGATCTACTTGCACCATGGGCTGATTTTGAAGCCTTGCTAACCTTCAACTATTATAAATATTATAAATTAGAAACTATGATCATTCATCGCATATGAAAACAAGAAACAAAGAGAAGAGTTGTTTGTTACCCTGCAATATGGCCATGCAATTGATAGGTCCTTAGTATCAGCCATCTCTTGCACGCCAGCATAAGGCCGAGGTAGCTTTGCATTCCTTTTCAACACAACTTTGATAACAACTTCACAATATTGCTTTCCAAGAGCTTGTCCTGCTAGCACTGCAACAATTACTCCCTTGGCCACAGGTTGATCAGCTCTATTGATTGCATATAGTATAACTTCTTTGCCAATCTACAAGCATTGACATCAGTTTAGAGAATTATATGACTATATAAAACTACCATTACAGTAGAAGTAAAAATATTGCCAAGCTATGAGAATATTACTGGTTCATCATGTGGGAAGTGATGAGCATCACCTTTCCTTGTTGGGGCTTCATTGACATTGCCTATAGGAATAGGGCTCAACTGAGAGTGCTGCTAGACTGCTGGGGCTGCAGTAGAGGGTTAGGCATGGGACTGGACTAATGGGGCTGCTGGACTAATGGGGCTCTTTTGGTCTTAGGCACAAACATGTATTCATACTCATTAGATTGATCTCCATAAGAATCAACTTCATGAAATTCAGCAGCATTATTTGTCTTGACATCATTTTCTTGAGACCTTGGGCTCTACAAACACAGAAGTGAGAGTATATTTCAGTGAGATATCCACGCAACATAAAAGGTTAGTTACTTAACATTGTAGAAGGTGTAAATATTTTACCACATGATGTCGTGAATTAGGTCAATTCTGTAATATATTTTTCATATTTGCCCTTTCCTGCACCAATTCCTCTTGTAACTCTGCTATACGCCATTCTAGAGCTGCTTGTTGACTTTCTGCCTTTTTAATTGCTAAAGCTTGCATTTGAACCCTTATTGGTGTATAACACTTGACCCTCGAGGTACCAATACTTTGGGGCGTTGGTCCTAGACGTAAAACTCGAACACATCTTTTAGGCTTCTTTTCTCCACATGCAGCAGCAAATACATCACCTTCTTGAATTGTTCTTTGTGTCAATTCTGACTGGACTTCAATAACTGATTTAAGTTTATTCTATCAAAAATAGGAAATCGTAGTTAATATATAAATAAACAACATTTCAACATGTGTAGATTGTTCAAGGCAAAGACTTACAATAATTGGTTCTGCATTCAGTAATGGAACCCCATTTTTTCTTGTATGAGTTCTAATATAGACTTCATCTCTTCGAGGAGGACGCCCTAATTCATTACCCTGCATGTATGTCATACTCAGTAATCTAAAATGTAGCATGCTAATTATTAAAAGAATACAAATATTGGCATACCATTTTGTGCCTGTTGCATGCAAAGCTCTTGCTATCTGATGTATGATGTATGGCTAACTTTGCACGATTGGCTTTGCCTCTTGCTGCACGAGCCTATGATACAAATTTTCAGAAGTTCAAAACAGAATTTTTTTGAAGATCACAACATGGTTGATGATACAATAATTTAACATGGCAAGTATACTTACTTCAAATTCTGCGGATCTCCAATAGTCTGTAATAAACTTCCAATCTTCATCATTGAGTATATCACCTTGTTTTTTCCTCACTTCCTCTTCTGTTAACTTGCCATCAAAAAATTGTGCCTTCAATGTTGCTTAAATTCCCTCCATTTCTTTCCAGCAGTATTTAGGAACCAGACAAAGGCTTTATCATCTATATCATAGATAGCCTACAGTGTAAGTCAATAAGATGAAAATCAGCACTTAGAGTATTAATAAAATGAAGTGCATCAAGCCAATCAATACATCAAACAAAAACCTCTAGATCTATCCATTCAAATTATCCTTTGATTTTCCAATAGTGCCTATGAATGTGTTCACTAAACTTTCACTAACATTTTTGCCTATGTGCATGAAGTCAAAATTATGTAGCAATATCAAATCTTTCCAATATGGAAGTTTGAACCAAATAGACCTTCTTTTGAAGATGACTAATGGTTCACCATCCTTGCGTTTCTTCCTTAATGGTTTCTTTCCAGATGGATACTTGCCATAACTAGTATTAAGATCTTCAGTGCATTCCAAAATTTCTCCTATAGAAAGAGGTTTTGGTGCTGGCCTGAACTCAGTTTTACCACCAAATTTGTTGGCATCAAACCTAAATGGATGATTTTCATGCAAAAATCTTCGATGACCCATATAGCAAGTCTTGCTACCATTACCAAGTCTTAGAGAGTCAGTAAAAAAGTGGCAATCAGGACATGCTGCTTCACCAGATGTAACAGATCCGAAGACATATCCTAGACCAGAAAAATCACTAACAGTCCATATTCTTGCTGCCCGTAACATGAAGTACTCACCCCTCAATGCATCATAAGTTCTAACACCATTTTCAAACATATCTAACAAGTCGCTAACTAGTGGCTGACAATATACATCAATATCACTACCAGGACCACTTGCACCAGGAATCAGAAAAGACAAGATGAAATTTCATTGCTTCATGCACATTAAAGGTGAGAAATTATAGGGAATGCAAATACCAGGCCAAATGCTATAGCTGATATTCATAGTTCTAAATGGATTAAAACCATCGGTGGCAAAAGTAAGACGAATATTGCGGTTATTTGCAGCAAAGTCTGGATGTTTTATCAAAATCCTCCCATAGTGGTGAATCCACAGGATGCCTTAAGAGACCATCTTTTTTCATGCCTTCATCATGCCACCTTGTTAGGCTTGCTGTTTTAGAGGATAAAAATAACCTTTGTAAACACTTCTTTATCAGAAAGTAGCCGAGAACATTCTTAGGAACACTATATACATGTTTCCCATCCAGTGACTTTCTTACTGATTTCTATCGTGAAACCTTGCACTTTGGACTTGAATTCAAATCTGTGTTCTTCTTCCAATGGAGAATGCAATCATTTTCACAGGCGTGAATACTCGTATACCCAATTCCTATAGACTTCACCAATTTTTTGGCTTCATGAAAATATTTAGGTAGAGCTGAACCATCCGAAAGTACATCATTGAGCAGATCTAACAACATGTTAAAAGATTTATCAGACCATCCCCTAAGGAGTTTGATGTGTAGCAACCTATATAATAAGAAATCGAAGTTGTTATAGTTCTTGTAATTTGGGTACAATTATTTGCTATTTGCTGCAACCAACCTTTGAATGGCAACTAGTTCCTTACAAGGGTTCGGAATAGAACTGTTATCCTCAAAAACTCCACCATCATCTAACCAACAGTTAGGTCCCTAAGCAAATCAGATATGTCATCATCTTCATTACACTCATCCATAACCTGAACACCATCCTCATCAAAGTTCCCATGATTCACAGAAGGAGTGGGTTCCCCATGTAAATTTCATATTCTATACCCTTTTAAAAACCCATCACATATCAGATGTTCACGCACTTCACTGGCCTCTTTTCAAAAAGAGTTGAAACACTTTTTACATGGACATAATATCTTTCTACCAACTGTTGAATTAGCAAATGCAAAAGCTAAGAAACGGTTCACCCCTTGCAAATATGCCTTGTTGTGCCTACATGAAACTTTCAGGTTAAAAAAACTCAACCTATGTATACCACTTTCAATATTTGTTAAGATTTTATTTTTACCTAGCATCATCATTAATCCAAGATTTATCCATCAATCTTTACTAGAAAGAACAAAAGGCTGACCAAACATATGTATAATTAATTAGTACCAAGAGAACACTAAATGTGGGACAAGCAATAACAAAATGATGTCACAGTGGAGGTACATAAATAGAGCTATACCTGATGCCGCAGACACTACAAGAACTATGGTAATCAATGTTTTGTCATAGACTACACTAAGATCATCACAAAAGCAAATCTATGACGAAAAAATAAAATGTCATGTATCTCACGTCATAGATTAAACCAGATGACATTCCTTATTTTTTCGTCACAAATCGCATCTTTTGTGACTATCTTTGTTCGTCACAGATGAGCCCAAGCCCAGCAAAGCCCATATCTTTGTGATGAATCTTGTCGTCATCCAATCCTGGCCTTTGGGGGTCAGAACGGTGTTGGCTGTTCCGATTCAAGTGTTAGAAGCGGTCGGCTTGAGTTTCCCGACCCCTGGGGCCGGGTCGTCGTCTTTGAATTGCTTTAGTCCTTCGTGTTGTAAATGGGCTGTAGGCCGTAGTTTGCAGGTGGACCTTCACGTAGAGGCCGGGTCCGTTAGTACCCGGGGCATACTATCTCGACACTTTTCAGGTTATAATCAATGACCTTTTATGCTTAATACAAACGTAGTGTAATATTGGTATTTTCTATAACAAGCAAGACATGGTATGTTCAGCCTTCTTATCTCTGGAACATTCAATTCAAATTTGAGTTTGTTAAATAACATCAGATATGTGTGGTTTGCTGATTTGTGCATTCTTAGGTCATCTAGTTCTGGCTTATGATTTAATATGTTTAAACTTGGTTTCTTGTTGTACTTATATAGAGTTGTCGGAATAGTATACCCCGGGTATCTACAAATCACCTTCTACAGCACGGCCCACCTGCGGCCCGCGATCCTCCAACAGCCCACCAAAAACTTTACAAAGCTGGCCCGACCACAGCGGTCGAGAATCCTTGCCAAGGCCGAAGCCGAGGCGGGCGCAATCGCCCCGACCCTCAAGGGTCGGGACCTGAGCGATCGGGACCCGAGCGGTCGGGACCCGCTCACCAACCGCAACGAAGCAATCACTACTCCAACAATCACGTCGATTCGAAATTCCTGACGGCGTACAGTTTCGCAGAGGAGATAAGCATTCTGAAAGATTCCGCAACTACCCGGCTGGACGAGAAACAACCCACCGGGCGATAAAGCTGAACAGTAAAGCAACCTTGTTCCCCCACAGCGAACAAAGGTACGAACGGAGGGCGCCGATCGTCTGCCCCAAACGTCAGAGAGCATGATTCACTGAAGACCGTGGCCCCACCTGTCAAGGGGTTATCCGTTTTCGTAGGTGGCAAGATGCTCAAACCATGGTCTAGTCACCCCAACCATAGTCCGGTCAGGACAACCCAGGTCTGACCCTATAAAAGGGGCACCCGAGAAGCTTGAGAAAAGAGAGAGAGGAAAGGAGAGTAAGGAAGGGAAGAGAAAGGCAATACGTAGAGAAAAGATACACATCACCACTTGTAAACCACCCTCACCATGCGAGCTTGGGCCTCTCGGATCCGTCCGGAGCCCTTCTGCATTGTACTTTTATGTTCTTGAGATTCATACGACCGATTTCTCGTCCCTGGACATAGGGTATTACGCCTCGAGGCGGCCCGAACCAGGTTAACCTTGAGTCTCGCTTGTAGACTAGGCCATTCGATTCTGAAAACGCACGATCCCCCGTTCGATCGTATAAATTTACTATGCCGGTGTACAAAACACCGACAGTTGGCGCGCCAGGTAGGGGCCTTCGGTGCGTTTTCGTTCGTTGTTTCGATGGCTTCGATTTTCGCTTTAGTCGGAGATTCCTCCATCTCTCGACTGTTTTTCGGGGATTTCGTGGTTGCCATCGCTCGTGATGGTCGATCGTGGAACATGCCCACTTTCGCTGCTGGCCAGGCCTTCCGCTTCGGGAGCCTGGACTTCGTCGCCGACAACGGCGGTGAGCTCCACCTTCAGATCCCGCAAAAGCGGCGTTCGCCTAAACGTCGCACGCCTCGACGCCGTCTTCTTCGTTCTTCGCCTCATAACGTGTTGGGCCACGACCCTTCCCCCCGGCAAGGCAGCACATGACGATCCTTCTCCGCGCCATCACGCTCTCACTGTGGTTGAGGACGCACTCCGGCGCAAACTTGCGACCGAGGACGATCCGAAGAGTAAGGGTGTCGCCGCGACGAGCGGTGGTGCCCGAGCCCGCACTGCTTATCAGCAGATCATGGACGGTGGCACGCCTGCTTTTGATACGTCTTACGAGAATCTGGCGGCGGCGGCCTGTGTCCTTTCTGAATCTCCCACACCCGATAATTCCAATCTCAAAGAGACTTACGACCCGAACTATCTCTTCGTCAGGACTCTGAGGCACACAGCTCCTATCAGCCGAGTGTCGATTGTCGAAGCCCTGCTCGCGGCCATCGCCGCGGACGGGTTGAGACTCGAAACCCCGATCATCCGGTCGGCAATATCCACCACCTCTTGGGGGAGCATCGTGACGCTCGTCACACCATCGAGGCACGGAGCCATGCCAGGAGTGATCGCTACTCCAACTCCGGGCGCGACCGGTCCCTCGAGCGACGTCGACAACGGCGCAGCTACGACGACGCTCGAAGCCTCAGCCCCGATGACGTCGGACCCCGAGCGTTCGGGGCCCGCATCCGAAGAGCCGGCTTCCCCGACAAGTTCCGCGCTTCAACCAACATCATCCGGTACACTGGCGAGACGAATCCCGCCCATTGGCTCAGGGACTATCGCCTCGCATGTCGGGCCGATGGCATTGACGACCTCTTCGCCATCCAGTACCTGCCGCTCTTCCTGTCCGATTCAGCCAAGAGGTGGCTCGAACACCATCCGAGGGATAGCATCCACGACTGGGCCGACCTTCGTCACGCCTTCGTCGACAACTTTCAGGGGACCTATACCCGCCTGGGTAACTCCTGGGATATGAAAAACTGCAAACAGAAGGCCGACGAGGCCCTCCGAGACTACATTCAGCGATTTTTGCGCAAGCGAAATGAGCTGCCCGACGTCAGCGACGCCGACGTCATCAACGCCTTCACCTGCGGCACGACATCCAAGGCGCTCGTCCACAAGCTGGTGTGTAAAAACCCTCGGACGTCACGCGCCCTTCTCGACATCGCCACCACATTCGTCACCGGGGAGGAGCCTGTTCAAGCCAACTTCAACCGGGACCAGGCCAAGGACAAGGAGAGGTCCAAGGCCGACCGAAAAAAGACGACCGCCCCGAACGGCGACCCGACCGCCAGGATGGGAGCGGGTCGAGCGGCAAGAAGCAGAAGAACTGTCGGCAGGATGAGGAGTTCGTGGGCGTCACCGAGCGACCGCCTCGACCTCCCAAGAAGCCGGCCAACTACGACAACCACTTCGAAAAGATGCTCAACAAGGTCTGCACCTACCACGCAACTTCCGTGACGCACACTCTACGGGATTGCAACCTCATGAAGGCTTTCTTCAAGGGGTACTTTCGCCCCGACGCTTGTCCTCAGCCTAAGCAACCCGACCCCCCGGCGAAGGAGGGGGAAGGCGTCCCCGAAAGTACCTTCCCCGAGCCGAAGGACTGTCTGATGATCATTGGCGGGTCAATGGCCTATGAGTCACGCCGCCATCAGAAGAAGACGTGGCGGGAGGTCAACCTGACCGCTCCCGCCGTCCCCTCATATCTCAAGTGGTCGAAGGCCCCGATTACCTTTGACAGATCCGATCATCCGGATCACGTGCCTCAACCGAGACGCCTGCCCCTGGTGCTCGATCCGATAATCGGCACCACTCGACTATCAAAGGTCTTTATGGATGTAGGCAGCGCCCTCAACGTCCTCTACATCGACACCTTCAAGGCCATGAAGCTCTCGAGGTCCGACCTCCTCTCGAGTAACGTTCAGATTCATGGCGTCATTCCCGGGGGTAGCGCAGTACCCCTGGATCAGATCACGTTGCCGGTCACCTTCAGCGACCGCGACAACTTCAGGACGGAGAAGCTCACTTTCGAGGTGATCGATTTCTCTGATGTCTATCATGCCATCCTGAGCCGACCCGCCTACACCAAGTTCGTGGCGGTCCCCAACTACGTCTACCTAAGCTCAAAATGTCGAGGCCCAAAGGCGTCATCACTGTGGCCTCTCGCTTCAAACACGTCCTCGCATGTGAGAAGGAAAGCTATGAGCTGGCCGTCGCCCTCGCGGGGTCGGGTCAACTGGAGGAGATACGCTAGTCTCAGGTGTTCGCCGCAACTCTCGACTCCAAGCCTGCCTCCTCCACGTCCTTCGAGCCGGCCAACGACTCCAAGGAGATCGCTCTCGACGATTCCGACACCTCCAAGAAAGCCAGAACCAGAACCACGCTCTTCGACAAATAAGAAAGCGCTCTCGTCGAATTCCTCTGTCGGAATCGTGACGTCTTCGGCTGGGCACCATCTGACATGCCAGACATCTCGAAGGAGGTCGCCGAGCACTCTCTGAACATCATTCTCGGCTCCCGATCAATGAAGCAACGATTCCGACGCTTCGACGATGAGAAGCGCCGCGCCATCGGCGAAGAGGTCGCCAAGCTACTTGATGCCAAGTTCATCAAAGAGGTCTATCACCCAGAGTGGCTGGCCAACCCTGTAATGGTTAAAAAGAAGAATGGAAAATGGAGAATGTTGATTACACGAGTCTCAACAAGGCATGCCCAAAGGATTCATTTATTTTGTCGCGCATAGATCAGGTGGTCGATTCCACCACAGGGTGCGAAACCCTCAGTTTTCTTGATGTGGACTCCGGGTACCATCAGATATCCATGCGAGACTCCGACCAGTCGACCACATCGTTCATCACACCCTTCGACTCATTCTGCTACGTCACCATGCCCTTCGGCCTCAAGAATGCTGGCACCACATATTAGCGCTGTATGCAGAAATGCTTCCACGATCAGTTGGGTTAGAACCTGGAGGTCTACGTCGACGATATTGTCATCAAAACTCGGCAGGTGGCTAACCTCATCAAGGATCTGAAAGAAACCTTCGCCAACCTCCAGCAGTTCCGCATCAAGCTTAACCTCGAGAAGTGCGTTTTTTGCGTCCCCACCGGCATGCTCCTCGGGTTCGTCATCTTCGAGCGTGGCATCGAAGCCAATCCAGAGAAGATCGCCGCCATCTGCAACCTCGGGCCCATCAACAACTTCAAAGGTATCCAGAAGCTTACTGGGTGCCTGGCGGCTCTCAGCCGCTTCATCTCCAAGCTAAGGGAGAAGGCTATGCCTTTTTACCGACTTCTCTGAAAGTCCGACCGCTTCACCTGGACCGTCGAAGCCCAGAGGCCTTCGAGCAATTGAAGACCGTACTATCTTCCCCGCCAGTCCTAACTTCACCGACCCCTGGTGAGCCGCTACTCTACATCTCCGCCGCCTCTAAGGTCGTCAGCACGGTACTTGTCGTCGAGCGATCGGAGGTGGGTCAGGTCTTGAAGGTCCAGCGACCCGTCTACTTCATCAGCGAAGTGCTCGCCAACGCTAAGACTCGATATACCCAAGTGGAGAAACTGCTTTATACGATCCTCATCACGAGCCGTAAGCTTCGCCACTACTTCAACAGCCACCCTATCCGAGTGGTGACAAGTTTCCCTCTCGGAAAAATAATTAACGGGAAGGACGTGGTCGGGCGCATTGTCACATGGGCTATATGGAGCTCATAGGCCATGACATCACCTACGTACCCCGGCAAGCCATTAAGTCCCAAACCCTTACCGACTTCATCGCCGAGTGGACCGAGGCGCAAGAGCCATCGGATTCCACCGACCCCGAGCACTGGACCATATTCTTCGATGGATCCTGCCGACTGAAGGGTTCGAGGGCTGGCGTTGTTCTCATCTCCCCCAAGGGAGATACGTTTCGGCACGTTTTACAGATTCATTTTTCCGCCTCCAACAACGCGGCAAAGTATGAAGCTCTGCTGCATGGCCTTCGCATGGCCATCACGCTCGGAGTCCGACGGCTCTACGTCAGGGGCGACTCCGAACTCGTCATCAACCAAGTCATGAAGGTGTCAAGCTGTCGAGATCCCAAGATGGAAGCCTACTGCCAAGAAGTTCGCAAACTTGAAGACAAATTCGACGGGCTCGAGCTTCATCATGTTCTACACCGCGACAATAAGGCAGCCGACATCCTCGCACGGATGGCCTCGAGACGAGATCTAGTTCCTGACGATATCTTCCTCGAGATCCTCACCAAGCCGACAATCAAGCTCAAAGACGACGTCGCCGACCCCCACGCTGAGGCAGCAGTCATGGAGTAGGCCCTGACCCCTGGGGTCGAAACCCTTGCCATCATCCCTAATTGGTCCTAGGACATTTATGCGTATCTCCAGGACGGCACCCTGCCATCCGACACCAACGAAGCCCGGCGAATCATGCGTCGGGCGAAAGCCTACACTCTCATCGACAACGAGCTCTACAAGCGCAGTCCTAGTTGTGTCATCCAGCGCTGCATCCCTCAGGCGGAGGGTCTGCGCCTTCTAGACGACATTCACTCGGAGATTTGCAGGCATCATGCTGCCCCAAGGACCCTAGTTAGCAAAGTTTTTCGCCAAAGTTTCTACTGGCCTACAGCAGTCTTCGACACAGAAAAGCTCGTCCGCTCCTGCAGGGGCTGTCAGTTCTATACCCGTCAGACGCACGTACCGGCCCAGGAGCTACAGACGATCCCGATCACCTGGCCGTTTGCGGTCTGGGGGCTCGATGTCCTCGGGCCTTTTCGCAAAGCGCCCGAGGGCTTACCCACCTATTCGTCGCGGTTGACAAGTTCACCAAGTGGATCGAAGCAAAGCCAACCCCTTGCATCAGCTCGGGTCGAGCCGTCGAGTTCATCCGCGACATCATCTTCCGCTTTGGGGTCCCAAACTCCATCATCACCGACAACGGAACGCAATTCACCGGAAACGTCTTTCGGGAGTTCTGTGAGGAGCATCGTATTAGGCTCGATTTCGCCTCCGTCGCCCACCCGAAGACTAATGGGCAAGTGGAACGTGCCAATGGCATGGTGCTCCAGAGACTGCAGCCTCGGATCTATGACTACGTCGAGCAATCCGCCGGACGGTGGGCCAAAGAACTCCCGTTCGTGTTGTGGGGCCTGCGAACTACCCCCAACAGAACCACAGGATTTACTCCTTTCTTCATGGTGTTCGAGGTCGAAGCCGTTCTACGAACCGACCTTGACTACGACTCGCGAAGGATCAGAGCCTACGACGAGTAGAGGTCGGAAGAGGTGCGGCAGGACACCCTGGACCAGTTGGACGAGGCGCGCAATGTGGCCATACTTCGGTCGGTCAAGTACCAGCAAAGCCTTCGACGACTACACACTCGACGCGTCAAGGGGCGGGCCCTCGGAGCCGGCGACCTTGAGCTCAAGAGAGTGCAGGACAAGCGGGATCACCACAAGATGTCCCTCCGTGGGAAGGACCATATGTGATCAAGCGAATCCTAAAGCCTAGCATGTACAAGCTGGCGACAGAGGACGGCGCTGAGCTTGTTCACGCCTGGAACATCAAAAATTTGCGTCATTTTTACGCATAATAAAGCTATTCAAATCTCTATGCATCTCATTTATATCATATCCGCTAACTGTGTCTTTGGCAGTGAAGTGCAGTTAGCTCACCTACACTCCTCTGCCTGAGGGCTATCATAGGAGTCCCACCCGAGGATCGGAGCGACCGACCCGAGGATCGTAAGACCCTGTGCCTCGTTAGCCTAAACTAAGTTCCCGCACCTTAGTCCCAAAAAGACTTCGCGTCCTGGCGATTGGCTCTATGCCTCGCCATTACTAAGGCTCGACGCCTACCACATTTCCTCGGGGACTGACCACTCGGCTCGTGACTCGGTGCACGAGTAACTCGGCCTGACTCTCGCGGACTATGAGCATTTTCGTTCAAAGCAATCCTCGTGGCTAACGGTCCGACCCGGTGTCGGTGACGCTCTATGGTCCGAGCCCGACACTTGACCCTACGCGCTATATCCGACCCAGTCGCCTGACCAACGCCCAATGGAACGCAAAGAACAATGTGAAACGCTTGACGCCAGAAAGAGTCAGAAACATAAACAACCTCGCGAACAAGTGAAGTTCACAGATATCACTACAAGCTGCAAGCAAGAACATCTAAAGGGGAGGCAGGCGGCCGAAGCGCTCCTTCATCAGGGTCGGCCGGAGGAAGCAGCTGATGATCTCCTGCGCCTGAGGCTTGGAGTCCTCAAAAAGTTTCGCCGATGCCTCACCCGACGTCCCCGAGGCGAAACCCTCGGCAATGCGCCCGAGGTCGGCGTCAAGATAGTGAAACTGAAGGTGCGCCAGCGTCAACGACGCTTCGTCCTGTAGAGCGACGAGCAACTCGGTGCAGATCAGCCCCGGCAGCATCTCCAGCACACGGGATGCCCGCTCCACCGACACGCTCGCGTCTCGAGTGTCGTCGAACACTTGGTGCACCAGCGTTCGGACCGACGACAGCAGCCTCCGGAGCTCCACAAACACGCCTGCATCTCCAAATTTCAGGAACCAACCTCCCTAATAAACTAAACAAGTCCACTTATTACATACTCTCATGATCTTTCTGCGCAGCCTCGGTGACCGACCGCTCATTAGCTAGGTCCTGTTGAAGCTGAGCCGTCGACGCCTCAAGCGAAGCAGACAGCTCCTGCAGCTTCGCTAGTTCCGCCGTGTACTTCCTCACCTCGGCCTCCAACACGCCGAGGCGAGCCTCTAAAGTATCACGGCTTTCCAGGGCAAGGCGGCATAGCTCCTCCGACCGCTCCAATGCGCTGTCGGCCGCCTCCTTGGTCTCCTCGGCCAAGCGTGTCTGGTCCTTCAGCTCCCAGATTTCCCGGGCGCTACGGCCGGCCCCCTTTTGGAGTTCTGCGCAGTCCAACACGTCAGCAAAAAGCAATTGATTGAACATTTTTTAGCTAGAAAACTGCAAAGTTACTTAGTCGTGCAGGTCTAGCGTAAGATTCTGACCTCCTCGCCGAGCCTCCTCCTCTCGATGCGCAACCGAGTGATCTCCATTTGGAGCTCTTGGCTCTCTCTTTCGAAGTTCTCAGCGCGTCTTTCAGCATTCCCTAGGGCGAGGAGTCGGTTGACGGCCAATTTCTTGGCCTCGTCACGCTCGCCACAGGTCCGTGCATGCTCACGGTGCAAAGCCTCGACCTCCATCTGGATGAAATTTTGCAGAGCCTGGCGAAGCGCCCTTTCAAGGGTCCCCTGCAAGACCCGCAAATTAGGTTCGAGCATAATACTCAAAACTTAAAATATTAAAACTTACCAAGCAGAGCGCTCCATAGGGATCGGCCATGGTCTCCTGAACTCCTCCAAGCACTACTTGGCGTTCTGCATATGAGTGAGCGCTGAGGAGACCCACTCGCCCCCGAGCACACCTGGTCATACAGGAACCTCCAGAAGTCCCAGGCGGCCTCATTGGAAGTTGAAGGACCAAGTGTCGGTTGGCGTCTAGAAGCAGTTGGCGGGGAGGGATCCAGTCTCCACCTCGAAACCCAGGGCCGCCCCGTGTCTTCCCATCGTCCGAGATCGACAGAAGGTTGTGCCGTCACCACCAACGCCGCTGGAGTGGCTTGAGTGGTCGACGACGGTGTGGGCACCGCTGGCGTTGACAACTCCCTCGGAGGTGGCGGCGCGGTCGGATCCCTCGTCCCCATGTCAGGGGACGGCCTGGGCCTTATTTCCGTCAGGACAACGGCACTCGGAGGCACCGCCGTCTCCTCCCCAACTTCCACATCCCCGGCGACAGGGCTCGGGGGTAGTGGAACAACAACCCCGGCCTCAGTGACCGAGGGTTGTCCCTCGTCCCTCTCGGCCTCTTCGCCCGGGAGTCCCTCCGGATCCCTCCCGGTCTCGGTGCTCGGGGGCTACACCTGTCCTTCCCCCCGCTCCTCCGCGGTCTCTGCCACGGACACTACACGAGGCGGAGAAAGTGAAGAATGTGCCGCTGGCTGTGCCAATCCCACAACAGGTGACCCTTCCTCAGACGCGCTCCCCGCCATGAAGGCCTGCGGCGCGGCGAGAGAAGAAGGGACACTACAAAATACGACCAAAATGTCAAGCACTTCAAAACATCAGGTAAAATATCCGATTAAATCAAAATGCAGAAACTCACCGGCGCGACACTCGGATGGAGAAGGGCAGGCTCCCGCCTGGCGAAATTTGCCCGACCCTGGTGACCGCAGGCACGGTCGGAGTCGGGGGAAGCGGAGGAACCAGATTCCTCTGTCCTTACTTTTTTTCACAGGCGGCCCCTCGGCACTCTCCGCATCCCTCGCCCTTTGACGACGAAAGCGCTCAGTGAGCGGCACATCGTCAGAAGAGTCGAAATCTGGCGGAGCAGCAGCCGGAGTCGCCCGTGCCGTGCCCACGGCAGGAACCTTTCCTGACACAGCTGCAGCAATGGACCGTCGGGCTGGGAGAGGCGACCATCCATCCCCAGTGGACGGCGACGACGAAGACTCGGCAACAGAAATTTCTGGAGTGGCCAGCTCACCGGCTGAAGCAGTCGGCAGAGCAGCCGAAACAGCCGGCACAACGACCGGAGCGGTCGGCACTGCGACCGACACTGCCGGGGTAACAGCCATCGCGGCCGGGACGGTCGGTGCGATCACGGGCGTCAAAGGAGACACCGGCCCAGTTGAAGGTCCAGCGATGGCAGTACTAGGGCCGACCCCTTGATCCGAGGATCCAATGCCCAGTACAGCCAGGACGCCAACTTCTTCAGCCGGCACCACCATAGGCGCCGATGCATGTAACGGAGGAACGCCCTCCTACAAAACACAGATAAGCATTCCAATCTCGCCAATACCTTTATCACGTATCAAACTAACAAAATGCAGGCAAAACGACTTACCAGCCAATCCGCCTGATGCTCGGCATCCAGAGGGGCCGATCCTCTGCTCGCGTCACCCTTCAGGACGCGCGAAAGGCGTTGCCTCACGCCGTCCTCCGACAGCTCCGACTGGAGGATCTCCCGCATCGTGTTGAACCGCCCGGCGTAGTCGCACATGAGCCGGGCGCGGAGGCAGAGTGGTTGAACACGACGCTGGATGAAGGTGTCAACGAGCCGCGCCCCAGTCAGGCCCCCATCGTCCAACTCGACCATTCAGATGAGCAGATCCTCGATCCCGGCCTCCTGCGCTTCGTTGAGCCCGGCATTACATGAGTCCAAGACCGCCGGCGGCTTGAAACTAAACGTTGGCAATTCGAGGGCGGTGTTCTCGATGTAGAACCACCCCCATGCCAGCCCTTCAGGGAGTCCTTCAATGGTATATTGAAGTACTCCTGACGGTTGTTCTGGAGGCAAATCCCTACGCCACCAACAGCGCGGACCGTGCCACCTTATCTTTGAGGCTACACGTGGAAGAAATACCTCCACAAGTCGAAGTGGAGATCAATCCCCAGGTAAGCCTCACACAGTGTGACGAAGGCCGAAATCTGCAGGATGCCGTTAGGGTTGAGATGGTGAAGACGCACGCCGTAGTACTCTAACACGCCGCAGAAGAAGTTCGACGATGGCAGCATCAGACCATGCTCGTGGAACTCCACGAAGCTAACTATCTCGTTGGCGCGGGGCGCCGGAATACTCTCGCGGTATGCCGAACGCCATCGCCCCATGTCACTCGGAGGAAGCACTCCCAGCCCCACCGAGGCGGTGAGGATGTTCTCCGAAACGGTGGATAACTTCGACTGGGTGGCCATGAAGATGAATGCTAACGGCGCGCGAGCTCGTGTGTGCGCACAAGGCGGAGACGAAGATGAAGATGAAGACGAAAACAAGAGCAAGCGCAAGGAAGACGAGGAGCACTACGCGCGGTTGTTTGAAACCAAAATGATGAAGACCGAAGGGCAAATCACCCTTCTAATAGGCGCCAATGCGTCGGTTCAATGCACCCCGATCGTGGGCGCCCGAACCAACGCGTCGACCCTCACTCACTGATGACGAGGTCCGTAAGTGCTCGCAGCGGACGCTCAAACCAAGGCACACCGAAGAGCCTCAGCACCCAGTCATCGACAGGCGGGTCCGCGAGCCGCTTTGGAAACCACCGCCAGCGGGTAAGAAAGCTGCACGGCATTAACGCGCAGTTAATGCCTAGCAACCGTACCTCCGATGGGACCTGCGCGACGCGAACCATCGCGCATTCTTTGCCGCACGATAGGCCGATCCAACCGCCCAGAGCGACTGACGGTTACAATTCCTAGACGCCGCATCCGTCGTCCACCTGGAGGCGGTGGAGCCGTCTGATCATTGGGACCGTGACCAACGATCCGTTACTAACGCCGTGAACCGATTCACGGGTCGGGACGAACGAGAGGTCGGGCGAGCCCCCAACCGGCCCGACAGCTGTCCGGGACGCTGATCATGGGAAGACTAGCCCGACCGGTCTAACCTAGGCGTTATGCCGATCATGAGCAGAGGCCAGCCAGACCGGCCCAATCTAGGCATTTTTCTTGGCACCAGGCAAATAACAAAAATTAGCTTCCGACCGACCTCTGCAGTCGAGAATTGCCTCCACGACACTTCAGCCCACGACCGACCCTTCAGAAAGCTCGGGGGCTCGAGGGCTACGCCCTACGGGCGCGGTCACGCGCCCCCGTAGGATCAACCATCAACGAGTGATGGTCGGCACGATGGTTCAGCCCACGACCAACCCTTCGGATCGCTCAGAGGCTCGGGGGCTACGCCCTACGGGCGCGCTCACGCGCCCCCGTAGTATCAATCATCAACGAGTGATGGTCGGCACGACGCTTCAGCCCACGATCGATTCTTCGGATCGCTCGGAGGCTCGGGGGCTACGCTCTACGAGCGCGCTCGCGCGCCCCCGTAGGATCAACCATCAACGAATGATGGTCGGCACGACGCTTCAGCCCACGACCGACCCTTCGGATCGCTCGGGGGCTCGGGGGCTACGTCCTACAGGCGTGCTCGCGCCCTCTCGTACGATCAAAACAAGCTGCAAAGATAAACAGCCCAGCGCCGCCTCAACAGAGGTTGCAAACGGCGCAGGGCTCGGGGGCTACTGTCGAGATAGTATACCCCGGGTATCTACGTATCACCTTCTACAGCACGGTCCACCTGCGGCCCGCGATCCTCCAACGGCCCACCAAAAACTTCACAAAGCTGGCCCGGCCGCAGTGGTCGAGAAGCCTCGCCAAGGCTCGAAGCCAAGGCAGGCGCAATCGCCCCGACCCTTAGGGATCAGGACCCGAGCGATCGGGACCCTAGCGGTCGGGACCCGCTCGCCGACCGCAACGAAGTAATCACTACTCCAACAATCACGCCGATTCGAAATGCCTAACGACGTACAGTTCCGCAGAGGAGATAAGCATTTTGGAAGATTCCGCAACTACTCGGCTAGACGAGAAACAACCCACCAGGCGACAAAGCTGAACAGTAAAGCAACTTTGTTCCCCCACAGTGAACAAAGGTACGAACGGAGGGCGCCGATCGTCTGCCTCAAACGCTAGAGAGCATGATTCACTGAAGACAGTGGCCCCATCTGTCAAGGGGTCATCCGTTTCCTTAGATGGTAAGATGTTCAAACCATGGTCCGGTCACTCCAACCATGGTCCGGTCAAGACAACCCAGGTCTGACCTTATAAAAGGGGCACCCGAGAAGCTTGAGAAAAGAGAGAGAGGAAAGAAGGAGAGCAAGGAAGGGAAGAGAAAGGCAATACGTAGAGAAAAGATACACATCACCACTTGTAAACCACCCTCATCACGCAAGCTTAGCACTCTCGGATCCGTCCGGAGCCTTTTCGCATTGTACTTTCGTGTTCTTGAGATTCATACGACCGATCTCTCGTCTCTGGACGTAGGGTATTACGCGTCGAGGCGGTCCGAGCCAGGTTAACATTTGAGTCTCGCTTGTAAACTAGGCCATTCGATTCCGAAAACGCACGATCTCTCGTCCGATCGTATAAATTTACTGTGCGGTGTACAAAACACCGACAAGAGTTAATGCATATTTTTGACTTAGAAGAACACAGTTTCAAAACCTTATTTCTGGATCTAGTATATAACAATGTCCATGCCTGTACTTGTGAGAATTGTCAAGTTTCTGCAATTTTGTTCAAGATGGCAATACCTCTGTTTATTTGTTTGGCGCAAACATATAGTTGCAGATGTGTGTGGCTTTTGCATTGTTGCCAACATTTTGTGCTACGAAAATATTGTTGGTTTTTTGAACTACTTAGGATTCTAGAATATATTTTGACTCTGTTCTCGCCATGGTCCCTTTCTGACTAAATTGTTGGTAATGTGCCTGTTAATGCAGAGGGGAGCAATGACTCCGATGGAAGTGTGCGAAGGTCTCGGGCTGTGTGACCTGACTAACCGCATATGGCACATCCAGGGCACTTGTGCTCTTAAAGGTGAGGGACTGTATGAAGGATTAGAGTGCTTGGCGACTGCTCCTAGTTTGGATGAAATGCGAGCTACTGGACGGTTATCCTTAACATCCCCATCATCCTGCGAAAGAATAAAAATTGGAGGAACATATCATTTGATCCTTGTGATACCCTGTTTGAAGGATCATCTGGTCACTGCTCTTATTTGCTTACCCAGTGCCTTTTCTATTGTTGTTAGCTCTATTTACCAGCCCTGAACTGGGTGATGCTCATCGCAAGGGTTGGTCCATGGAGTTTAGTTATCGGTGGGCTATTGTTATTTGGTGATTAGATGAGTTTGCGTACAAGAGATGCTGAAGCTAAGGCCGTGAAATACTTGTGCCCTAGTTGAAAGTGCATCATCGTCCATTTCACAAAACTCGGATCAGAGCGCGGCTTACTTGCGCTCTGCCAGCTCAAAATCGACAAACACAGCAAGCAGAGGCAGATAACTACACACACAAAAGCAAGAGGAAGAGGATAAGGCGACCGGTCTCGAGATGAGTCCCGCCCTCGCCGCCCCCGGCCGCACCGGCAGACTCCATATCGTGCTCCCGGCAGCGCGCGTACCTTCCCCTCCTGGTCCTCGTGGCAGCAGCAGCCTTATAAGCTTACGAGCATCCGCAGCGCCGCCACCCCAGCCTCCTCCACTGCCGCCGCCTCCGCCGACGCCGGTGGTCCTCCTGGGCCGGCCCCTGGAGTCAGTGTACAAGGTGCGGGTGGAGCGGGGCGCGACGGCGGCGGCGCGCGCGGAGGCGCTGCGGGTGATGGAGACGTGGTCGTCGTGGCGCACGGGCGGGCGGTGCCGGATGCCGTGGGACTGGCAGGTGGACCAGCTGGTGTACATCGTCTCCGGGGAGGTCAAGGTGATCCCCGCCGGCGCCGTCCACGGCGACCACTACATGCGCTTCGTGGCCGGGGACCTGGTGCGCTACCCGCGCTGGTTCGAGGCCGACCTCCACTTCCAAGGGCCGTACGAGGAGCGTTACCGCTTCCTCGCGTATGGAGACGACAACTAGCCTAGCTATCGTATCAAGCATAGAAACCTCTGCATCGCCGGCTTAGCGCCTTCTGGTAGAGTGTAGCACTGCTGGATTTGTAGCGGCAGCAGTGGTAGCATCAGCATAACATCTGTTTCACGATAATGCAACGAAACTGTTGTGATTTGCTCTGTTTCATGTTATGATCTATCTGCATAGGGGCCAGGTTGAACACCATCTGTTCCCCAAGGATTATGCTATCTCTACATATAATTTGAAACATTTACATCTTGTTCCAGACTCTTGAATGATGAAACGCAAAGAGCAAAATTTCAATTGTTTCTTGTTTGCTTCCAAACATTTCAATTGGAACTGTTAGCCTCAGTCCCAGCAAACACTGTAAAACTCATCAAATTGTCATAGAGCTCATCAAATTCTTCGAGGATGTAATGCTAGGAGTAGCCATGATATTGGTCTTCCACATCCATAATACACCTCCGTCCAGGAATACTAGTCGGTTGCCCGTGCCCTGCTACGGGAAAAAAGAATAATCTTACAGTAAAATATCTCAATTGCTATATCCAACAATAAGATTTTGAACAACTCTTTGATTTGATGTCAGCTTGTTTCACCAATGAATTTTACAACCATAAAGACCAATATTAACAGAGCCACAAAAGCACTACAACCAAAAAGCAAAAATCATGTCTTCTATTCAATCAAGAACTCATCACAAATGCACTTAAGCAAGTGTTTTTGTTTGATCCTTCACAAGTCACAACTGGCACTTCTTTCGGGCAGAAAAGTTTTGAAGCTATGAGGGCCATGACCTTGATTTATTCTGTGCAGTAAGAGTGTTTTCCAGAAGCTGAGGGTGGAGTGCATGATGAATTAGAATTTGGGGCGGCCAAAGAGGTTTCAAAAGCTGGGGGCAGAATATGTTGCAAAATGTTTTGTTGAGACTCAGGACAGACAGAAATATGGTGCATGCTTCGACAAATGTTCAACGTACGGTTGCAATGTTTAGCTACTCCTGACAATACATATATATACCAAATGCACTGATAGACTCAGTAAGACAAAGAGGAAAATCTAGTTTCTCTTATTGATAATTACAGCTGACAGATTCCAGATTACTCATAAATCTGTGTTCGAAGAACAAAAGGACGAATTCAGCCAAAAGTTCCAAGCTTCAAATGCTACTATTTTTTAATAGAGGGGGTAACTACTTTCTATCATGCCCGTTCCGTGGTGTTGAATCATTGCGGCCTACTTTCTCGATCCTCCTCGTTTTCTGCCAACTTCTTCAGCTGTTTAAGCCTCGAGATTAGTGTAAATGAATGATGCATATATTTACCTGCAGTGTGTTTCGATGGCCTCCATCAGACGGATAGAGAACCAGAGCCAGTGCGTTGTTACGTGGCAGGGCACTATGGCCGGGCCAACGTAGGTGGTGGCTGCAAGGATGACTATCTCAGCCCAATGAACGTAGATCGTGGTGAATCCTGCCGGAGCGGTGAACTCATGGTGAACGTGATGGATGTTGGTGTATGCTTGCTTAAGCTGTCGTTTGATTGACGGGCGATGTTGTTTGGGAGATGACGGTTCATATTTTTTTTTTTTTGGCATGAGTTCATTTATCTTATATGTTTGTTGGGTAGATGGGGCGACTAAGTTTTTTTTTTTTAAAGTTGGATGGATGAGGACGGGTGAGGAAGATAATTATTAACTAAATTAAATGCTCTCTTTGTTTCAAAATATAACCATTAATTTTTAGGTTTAGTCAAATTTAAATTTTTATCACTTTGATTATTAATAATATACAATTAATAATATTTTATTATATAAAATTATATTTTTGAATTCATCATTAAAAAAATTCATAAAAAGTATATTTTTATATTAAAAATTATGTAATTTTTTAGATATTATTTATAGAAATTAAAAAAAATTGACCTTATCAAACTTTAAAATGCTTATATTTTGAAACAGATGTAGTATTTATTTTTAATATCAATAGTTAATTATGTAAAAATAATAATCTTCAATCATGACTTATTATAATTATTAATATTATAGTGCTAATTATTAATTTAAAATGAAAATTCACTAATTAACTCTAATCAACCTATTAAATAAATCAACAGTAATTATAAATTTTATTTATGTCATCCTCGTTGATGATTAGCGAATATACTCCCTCCGGTTCCTTTCAGAAGTCGTCCTGACTCTTGGAATCGATTGCCGGATTAGTAGTCGGGCTGGGAAAATACAGGCTGGAGACTCAAATACCCCTCACGGTTAGCCATTAAATACTGACGCAGCTGTTCGTCTGCCGCGCCGGCGATGTTTCCCGAGGACGCAGCTGCACGAAACAAAAAACGTGCGGCCAACAAGGGTCGAACCCATGCCGCTCGCCCTGCACAGGTGCGTTGGCAACCGGTTAAGTAAGGTGATTTATCTTTATGAGGACACATTTCCTATATATTAGGGGCGTACATGGAAAAATTACCTCTAATTAATCTCTCCTTGGTATTTGTAATCATGTCCTAAACGATCTCTAATATAAACTGGAGGGAGTACTAATAATTGCTAATCTTATACTAATAGTCAAGGTTAGCAAAGGTGGATGGCTCTATCCAACCAAATTTAAGAGATAGACTTGTTTAGCGTATTGAGACAATTTTCTCTAAATTGGTCGTCCCATCCAGCTTCGTTCACGAGCCAAACACCTACTGAACAGAGGCCGCTATGTGTCATTCAGTGTCATCTATAAAACCAAACACACTATAAATTTAATCTATCTCATTCCACTCCAATCCTCTTCCTATCCCTGTCAAACCGAACGCTCCCAGTGTGTTGAAGACTATGTATGAGTCCAGTAGTTGAAGAGGCAGTCCTCCACTAAAATCTCTATATAACGAAAGTTGGCACACTTTCTCGGCCCGAGATTGTGCCACGTCGCCCATGTAATTTCACGCCACGTCATCCCTTCCCCGGCGCAGCCCCGCCCAAACTCGAGCGTCCCCGCCGCCGCTCACCCCTCACCGCACCTCCTCGGCTGCCAGCCACCCCACCTCTCCGGCCCCTGCTCCGTCGGCCCCGCGCCTCTCCGGCCGCCTA
>BCLG01001207.1:86536-112471 GCA_001602295.1 Zoysia matrella
GCCCTGCTCCAGCCGTTTCCTCCATCCCCTCGCCCCGACGGCCTCTGCCACCTCCCACGCCACTGTCCAGCCCGTGCGACCCGCTCCAGCCGTCACCGCGCCCCCTCGCCCCGATGAGCTCCGTCTCCCCTTCGTCTGCAGCGCGTGGGGGCGGCTTCGGACCTGCCATCACATCCACCAACCCGACGAAAAACCAGGTGCTTCCTCGCCCAAGCCCAATCCTCTCGGGGTTCAGCGAGTTTCATGTTCGTTTTCTATGGATTTTGATTGCGATTTGTTAGTATGTCTGGCCGACTGTATACTAGGTAATTGCTGAGGTCGTCGAGGCGTCCGTGCACAACTGAGGATGACATCGGCACCTGCTCGGATACCGCGAAGATATGGAAGGCGGTGAGTTTACTTTTTTTTGTGTGCTCGGGTTGGAATGATCCCAGCAACTTGCTCGCGTGAAGAAATGCTTCAAACGCTGGAGGCATGGTTCATCCGTCAGCGTATCTTGAGTTGATTCGGAAAGAAAATAAAACTACTCATGACCTGATTTTGTGAAGTAACCGAGTATTATTGAAGCATTGCATTGTCGCAATGTACAATGCCACCTAAATTAATTCTGCTATTCAGATTTGAAAATTGTACCTGAAGGGACTAGAGAGGTTTCTGTAGGATCATAGTTCCTTTTAGTGCATTCATTACATCAATGAGTTTAGGCTACATGTTTATTTTTTATTTTTTTTCAATGTTGACATGATTGTCATCCTGCACACTACATTATCATCTTACAGAATACAGTGCTTTCTTGGTCTGTATAATATAGCAATTTTTATTTACATAAATTATTGTGATTCTGTTTGATAAGATTAATAGTTTATGTCTGAACCTTTAAATGCTTTCTTGGTCTGATAGGTCTCTGGTGATAGAAGTGGACTTCAATAAAGCATAAAAATGAGTATGGTGATGAGTTTGTCTCAGGTGAGCATATACTGCGAGTGTTAACTTCAGATAAATGGTTTGGGCAACAGTTGTTCAGAGATCTGAAAGTCACTGAGAATTATCTGAAAGACCCAATTTCTACTGTACTTGGAAGCCAGCAAATCATAGATCAGAGTGTCAAATTAGCTGTGTATTTTCCCCCCTTAGTTTAATACTTGGTCTTTTAGCCTGAGCTCCTGTAATTTCCATTTCTGTTCAATGTTTATAATTTCTAACTTCCTTATTTTCCTAGAAGTCTTAACTTTGTTGAGGTAAAAATATAAATTCCATGTGGCTCTAATTGTTTTCCATTGGCAGACCTGAAGCATAGTTCTTCTAGATTGAAAATGGAACTGTTACCTTTGACTTATTTTGTGATCATATGCTCAATATAGATATTTTTTAGATTATAATTTTTTAGTTAATGTAATCCAACAAAACAAATGAGAATTATAAACTTGTAAGATAGGAACACAAGCGCGGCAACGCCGGGCTGTTTTTCTAGTATACACCAGCAACTGCGCCAATATGCCCCCAATCGATGGCAAAAGAAGTCACATACGAATACCGGTTGCCTGCAGGTAAACAGTAATAGTACACTTTGTCTCCTGTTGACTATACTTGATGCCGTCCAAAATGATTACTTTTTTCGTCTCAAAATAAGTTATTTTTTTATTTTTTAAAATTATTGTTTGATCATTCGTTTTATTTAAAAAAATTACAAAAATATAAAAATAAATAAGTTAAATTTAAAGTATTTTTAATAATAAATTATTTCACAATAAAATAAATAATTTTTTCACATATTTTTTAAATAAGATAAATGATAAAAAAAAGATGTTTGAAAATCTGAGGGAGTATACTCTTACTGCTAGAGGTCTAGAACAGCAGTGTAGAGACAGACCTTAAGGAGAGTCCCTGCAGCAGCGGACGAAGGCGTCCAACGACAGCCGCACCCGGTGCTGGAGCTTGTACCTCAGAACCACGGCCGGAGCGATCGAGGTGCTGCAGGAGCAGGAGGAAGATGAGGGCGTTGTGACAGCTGAGCCAGTAGTCCGGCATCGTCGCCGAGTACCGGAACCACGCGGCCACGCCCAGCGCCGGTGCTGAGGTTTCAGGCCCTACGGCGAAGCTCAAAGCTGAGGCTCTTATTTCTTATCGATCAAATATATATTATTAATAATTATCATTATTTTTATTATATATTGATATCATATGTAGTTATGTTGCGGTGAAAAAAATAACTTTTAGCTTTACATTCTTAACCGTAGCAGTACCGTTCTAAAACTCAACTATTTTTGTACTCATTGTTTATTTATATAGTCGATCTAATTTATTAGATAAAAAAATAAATTATATAATGGTACGTGAAACATATTCAAATTAAAACAATCATCAAAATAATAAAAAAATAGAGTTTATATATATATATATATATAGACCTATTGAGGCCTCTCTATCTCGAGGGCATTAAGCGATCGCCTGGGTTGCCCTCACCTCCGGGCCGGTCCTGCCTCCGCCCACGTCATGGCGCGCCCCAGGCCGTCTCCGCATCGGCCACCGTAGCGTACGGGATCATCTCGATCCGACCAGGTTTAAAAAACCGTTTTAACGAAAACCGCAAAAACCACGAAAACCGTTACAAAAATCAAACAAATTCAAAATCAAATTTTTTAGAGAAAACCGAACGGTTTTTATGGTTTACCGAGCGGTTTTTACGGTTTACCGTTTTTGAATTTGAAATCAAACCAGTTCGAGCGGTTTTTCAACGGTTTTTGCGGTAAACCGCTCGGTTTGAGCGGTTTTCGAATTTTCAATTTTTTTCAAATTTTCAAAAAAATTTTAAATTTTTAAAACGAAAACCGGTCAACCGTAAAAACCGAACCGCAGCGGTTTTGTGAACTATGGATCCGGCGTGGACGTGTCTAGCTGCACTTGGTCGTTACAAGAAGTTAGCGTACGTAGAGTATGTATGTGTGCAGGCTCTTGCAGCTCAGGTTAGTTTGTTGAGCAAATTTCTTATTTACATTGAATTATTTTTCTCTTATCTGTCATTAAAATTTTACTCTTCTCTTATTTGTCATTATATTTAATTTTCTTTCCTATTTCTACCATCACTGTTAGTTCATCCGTTAAAGATAACAAATTTTTTTTTACAAATTTGTCAATCATATTTTACACCGCTCATAACAATATGATGTGCCTCGTGGGCATGCCTTAAAGATGTTTGAAGCTAGTAGTCGAGTTACTTGACTTAAAACATACTTCTTTCATTCTCTTATTTTTTTTAATTCAACAGTGAGTAGTAATGTTTTAAGTGAAAATTTGCCGTTCCGCAAAACCAGGTCAACAAAAGGACAAATTTGCCCTTGCACTATTGACTCTACTTTTTGTTCATTTTGGACGATTGACTTTGTAGCAAAAGAAAACTAAAAGCATATAGAAAATTTTCAGCACTAATTGAATATTTTTAAAACTTAATTTTAGTAAAACATTTGAATGCTTTTACAATAATATATAGAAAAATTTCAGCACTAATTTGAATATGGTTTAAAATTTTAGTTAAACATTTGAAAAGCATATAGAAAAAACTCAGCACTAATTTTATTTTGCAAGACTCACATTGCAGATAATATCATACTTTCAGATTACTGGATGTCCTGGGGCGATGAAAATTTTTCATATTACTTGACGCTCTTGGTTATCGAAGCATCTGCGCCACTTCTTTCCACTACACACGGGATCTTCTACATCTGTTTCTCCTCTCTGGCCAATTCTTCCACCACGGTGCAGCGCAGCGCCCCGCCACATGTCGTTGCGGCCGACGCCAGAAGTCGTCGCAGCTGTCAGAGCGGAGGAGCCGTCGCGGCTGGAACGGAGATGAGCCGTCGCGGCCGGGCCTCAGAGCCGTCGCATCGAGCCAAGGCGGAGGAACCGTCTCGGCCAGGGCGGAGCAGGTCAAGGCTCGGGGCGGAGCAGGTCGAGGCTCGGGGCGGAGGCCATCGCGGCCAGGGTGGAGCAGGTCGACGCTCGGAGCCGCGGAGCCATCACGCCGGGGCGGAGAAGGTCGCCGGGGGCGGTGGAGGTCACGACCGAGGCGGACAAGGTCACCGGGGCGGTGGAGGTCGCGGCCGAGGTGGAGGAGCCTAGGCGGTGGAGGGCGGAGAGTGTCACAGTCGAGGCGGTGGAGGGCGCGGTCGCCGAGGCGGAGCGGGCAAGGCTGCCAAAAGGTTCGCTGCTGTGTGCGCTTGGAGCACGGCATCAGGCGGACAAGAAAATTGAATGCGTCCACTGGTCGTAGTTAGTATTAGTGCCCGGAGTAGAACGTCAATTAAAGTGAAATGGAGAGAGTATATCAAAGCACACAAAGAAGTTAGTAACTAGATATCCAATAAACTTAGGTCAATGGCACAATTATTTCTAAAAAAATATTTCTGTTATGTTTAACGGTTGAACTAACGGTAATGGTAGAAAGAGAAAGGAAAATTAAATTTGATGGTAAGTAAGGGAAAAGTAAAATTTCAATGACGAATAAAGAAAAGGAAAATTTTCAATGGTAAATAAAGAATTTGCTCTAGTTTGTTCGCTACTTCGATTCTTAAGTAGTGCGCTTTCCCACTTCTTTTTTTTTTTACCCGGGAATGTGTGCGCTACACAGAGCTAAAAGTGACTAGTAAATCGGACCGGAGAGAGTACTGTCTTACTCTTGAATCATCTAATTAATTAATAGTCTTATGATAAGATCTTGTTTGTCCTGGAAGCAAGTTGTGTCGACTCAGGAAAGGTTTTGTTTGTCAGTCCTGGTTACTTAGGGATGTTGAAGTACCACATATTTACGGACAATATTGTCAATTTTGTTATATCAATTTAATTTGAGTAATTGAATGAATACAGGAAATGAATTAGTCTTTATGATAAAATCATTAAAACTGGAGTTTCCTATCTAATAATGATCATATACTAATGATGTAACATAAATGGCATGATGGGGATGAAAATTTTAAAATCAATTGTGAATACGGAAAATGTAAATTTTGGATGGCGAACGAAGAAAAATTATAAGTTTTGATAGTGAATAATGTATTTGCTCAATGTTAATCTTCCTTTGGGAGAATCTTATGAACTTTACTAAAGCAGCCAAACTTCAAGCAGCTGAGGTCATTACAATGACTAGTGGTAGTAACTATTTCTCATTATAACTGATTTAAGTTCTATGATTCACCAATATTCTCATTCAAATGCTGACAACAAATTACAACAACCTACTACATAACCGACGTGTTCAAATGCCAGATGTACAACACAACAGAGTAGACATCAACAGAGTAGACATCAGTCAGTAGCTAGGATGAGGCGAGGATGGCCTTCCTCGGTCAGTGTCAGAATCGCCTCTTCTGCTGAGGATACCCAGGGTTTTGCATCCCCATCCCTTGATCAGCCTTCCTTCTCAACTGTTACCCATATAGACAAAGGTTTGTGTTTGAGTGATCACAAGCATTCTTCGACAAGTACCTTCAAGTAATTGGCGCAACAAAAAGTATTACCTGATGCTGAGACTGACCACCAGCGCCTCTCTGCATGGCGATGTTACCCGGATTCAGCCCAGCCATGCCAGCTTGCGATGCAGCATTGAAGGCAGCCATATTTGCCCCAGCTGGCACTCCTCTTGGCATCCCCACCATGGGTTGTTGCATTTGTCTAGGCATAGGTCTTGGCACTGATTGACTTCCTGGAGGGGCATTCCCTGATGGCTGGAATACAGAGGTTTGTTGCATTATAAAGTTGGGGTAACAAAATCCACATCAATGCTGTGTTGCACTTAACAACATGTTGGGGTTCCATAAAACTTGCACTGACCGGTTGATTTGGTTGAAGGCTTGTTGTTCCTTCAAAATCTGTTGTAGTATCAACTGGACGAACAGGATACGGCACAATTTTCTCCCCTGGCTGGGATGGCAGAAGCGCACTAACCAAAAATGGGATTTTTGTCAGGAGGAAGAGAATAGCTTCAGTTCCTAAATGAAATTCTATGCCAAACATCTGACAAATTTAGATGTCTGAACGAAAAGTATTTCTATGGACATGTTCGAGCAATTAAGACTGGTCACATATAACTTACTTTCGACCAGGCAGCGGGTCCATCCGGAAGTACCTATGCAAAAAAAGTATACTCATGAGAGTTCATGCATTAAAAAGTAGTCACAAACAATACAACATTAGATTAGAGGGGCTTCGTCACCATTTCAGAATGGAAACAATATCAATCTTTTTTTTTTTGTGCTAAACAGAAACCATTAAAATGCAGAAAAATAAAGGGTATAGAACCCGGAACCCATAAATCTGATTCGAAAATGAAACATTCAAAATAGACTGAGTCTATTCATAGTGTTTAATCTTTACTACAGTATAATATCTGAATACAGAAGTTAAGGGTTAAATAAACTTATACATCAATTATAAGCAGAATGTAAGACCAGGTCATAGTAGTAATGATATAGTCCAATTTACTCCTCTCAAGTTTAGACAATGTCCAAATAACCCCATAAACTATGTTTTGGTTTATTTTACCCAGCCAAAATTTGTCTTTTATTATGTCTCAATACACAAGAATATCTTAAGATCAAACTTTACGAGATGATAAAGCACATCATAACACATTTTAAAAAAATTGATTATAATTTTTTATCATTATTTTTATAGAGAGAGACATTTAATAGTCGATTAATCTTTGGGATACAAAGCTACATGCAAAATAATGGTAAAAAATTCAAGACGTATTTTTCTAATATCGGTTATGATGTGCTTTATCATCTCATAAAGTTCCATCTTAAAATTACGCTTATGTAAGGAAAAATAAAAAAAGACAAATTGCATGAGAGGGTAATAAATTGACCGAAAATGACGTTTTGGCGGGGTAAAATAAACCAAAACATAGCTTAGGAGGTTATTTGGATTTTGTACTTTGGCTATACTTGAGAGGAGTAAATTGGACTTTATCCTAGCAGTAAATTCTAAGGTTGCTAAATACATTCAGGCAAGCTATTCAAACATATCGGCAACAAACAACACACTTGCGAATCAACAAAATGTACAACCAGGCCAGATAAAAGAACACTAAGTATGTGAAGAATTTAAGTTATTTACTCGTGCTCCAAAGCTTGCGCAGCTGTTATACGCTTTCGAGGATCATACCTATACCAGAATAATGTATCAGGGCTACAAATCAAAACAAAAAATGAGCATCAACCAAGGCCAGAGAAAAATGAGAGGGTGATATACTCGAGCATTTTTGAGAGAAGATCAAATGCAGGACTCTTCTGCGGCAAGTGAACGATATTATGGAGACCTGCGCTGTCACTGCAATGGAGAAATGACTACCTTCAGAAATGATAGAAGAAAAATACACAGTACGACAAGACTTTACAACAGAAAAAAACAAATGTCTGACATACTATTTATGCCCCTGAATATGTTGCTGGTCGTTTTGCCAGCATGGAAGATAGGCAAGGGTAGGCCACTTGTCAACCGTAGGATGACCTACAGAAAAACTGAATTACTACAATACAATAATACATAGCCAATCAATACCAATGCAGAAACAAGGCATCCATACCTAAGACCTTAAAAATCTTGTCCAGTTGATCAAGCTACAAAATCAACTGTGAGATAAATAGATGGCTTGCACAAAGAAGCTTCTACACAATGTAAAAAAGAAAAATATACAAGGTAATACAATGCTATAATATCTACTGCCTAATTTTCTTTGAGGACGGTTTCATCACACGAGAATGCTCATGTTTATGTAGCAAGTTTGTTCTAATCGTCTATTTGAAAACAAGGTAACAATAGTAATTACTTAGTGTACATACTTGGAAGGGATTCGGAGTAGCTTTGGATTCAACACCTTGGAACAGTGGTTTCAGTGTAAGCAACTCAGCAAAAATGCAACCAACTGCCCACATATCTAGAAATGATTTAAGGAAATAACTGGACCAAATAAATAGAAATAGTAGGAAAAATGTGATTTTCCCCCCTCTCTGCAAGGATACCAACAGCGCTTGTGTAGTGTTTTGCCCCAAGTAAAAGCTCAGGAGCACGGTACCAGATAGTTACAACAACCTGAAATATTTCACAAACCACATATATGACTAGTGATAACAAACCACAAACTACATGAACACAAGAGAACAATGACAACAGATAGAGAAGGTATATAGGCATATGCATCAATTAAGCCTCAAACGAATCAGAAATATGGAATGACATGGGCAAGTGTCTGATTATCATATATCACCATCATCTTTTACTTGTATTCTTGGAAAGAGGAATAGAGGAGAGGAGCATGGATGCTACTTAAATGGCATGCAGAGTGTACATTCATTGGCTCACCCCATTGTCACTTAATGGTTTCAGTGGAGCTTGATATATCCGCGCAAGCCCAAAGTCAGCAATCTTTATAATTCCATGTTCCTCACCTTCTCCCATGACCTATTAAAATGTATGGGAGCATTTTAAGCAAGAGTTACATGCTGCACGATAATGTAGCAGCAAGCAGCAGTCTACCAGTATGTTAGAAGGCTTGAGATCGCGATGTATAATCCAGTTACTGCATTAAGATAAGCATTCCAGAGAAATCAGATTGCATATCCAGGCAACTGAATATCTGGAGGATAGAATACTTACCTATGAAGATAGTTGAGGCCGTTGAGCAGTTGCCATAGCAAGGATTTGACAGTGTAGGGGTTAATGGGGGCGTTTAGCTTCTCTCTGTGATGCCTGATAATCTCCTGCAGTTGGGTAGCTATACAATAAGAGATAAAGCTCAAATACGAGAATGGAACTGATGAACCAAAAAAGAGAAATAAGCGCATGACGACGGACATAGAGGTCGTGCTCGGCGTAATCGAATGCGAGGTAGAGGGACATGTCTGCGTGGTTGATATGGACATTGACGAGCTTGACGACGTTCTCGTGGTTAATCTCTCGCAGGAGCTGCCACATGCAGAGTTGGGCGTTAGGGTTTGATGCCACAGATCGTACCGAGCAAGGGGAGGTGACAGAGGAAGCAGGGAGCAAAGCAACCGGAAGGCACGGACCATGATTTCCCTTATGGCGGTGGGCGAGACCCCATCCCCCTCCTTGGACTGCTTGAACTTCTTGATGGCGATGGGGGGACCCCGTCGGCCGGGCGCCGGGTGCGCCGGCTTGAGCCGCGCGAGGAAGACGAGCCCGTAGGTGCCTTCTCCTATCTTCCCCACCAGCTCGTACTGCTGCAGCCACGCCGGGCGGTTCGAGCCGCCACCGCGGCCGTCCCCCATCCCCGACGCCGCAGCGGACCTCGACGCCGACGCCGTCGTCTTCTCCGACGCCTCTCGCAGTGGTGGGCTCTGGGCGTGCGGCCTGCTTTGCCTGATTTGCTGGACCAACCAACCCAGCGACAAGGAACACCTAAAGTCGGCCTACGGCCCACATTCATTGAAGGCCCATGTGGGTCAAGGCCCAAGCCCGTCTTTTCCCCTTCCATTTCTGCTTACTATGCAATTGTGCGTGTTATCCGTTCCTGCCTCTTGCTTCTCTAGTGTGGCTGCAGCAGCAGCACGCCGCCGCCGCCGGCAGCCAGTCAAGCTCCGAAGGACAAGGATATGGCGGCGGGGAGTGCCAGTGCCACCGCGTCCCTCTCCGTGGTGGCGGCTGCTGCCCTGCGCGTCAGGCAGCCATGCGCGCGCGCTCCCTCTTGGGCGGCCTCCTCCCGCCTGCGGCAACAACAGCCCCTCCTCAAGTTCAAGCCTTGTGCCTCGCTAGCGGCTGCGGCGCCTCCGCTATGGAGGTCCGAGTCGGATGGCGCGGGCGGTGGGGCTGGCTCCGGTGACGTCATGGGCCTCCTCCTGCGGGAACGCATCGTCTTCCTCGGCAACGAGATCGAGGACTTCCTCGCCGACGCCGTCGTCAGCCAGCTGCTGCTCCTTGACGCCATCGACCCTGAATCAGACATCCGCCTGTTCGTCAACTCCCCTGGAGGATCCCTAAGGTCCAATCTGTCCTATTTTAAGCCGCCTCCTCCTCATACATTTCAGCTGTCTCATCTTGCAATGTACAAACTTTAATTTGCTGCTCCCAATCCATCATAAATCATGGAAGTTTTCTTCTGAAAACTGAAAATAGACGAGGCATGGGCATCCATCATCGATATGTGCAGATGTGCTAATCACAATCACATTCATCTACAAGCTCTACATTTTGGCCTTGATGTGGTAAATGAAAACCAAAGTACATTGATGAAGCTTGGTGCTACTTGTTGAATAGGAATAGATATAAAGTATTATTAGCTGTTCGATTTTAGTTCTCCTAGTGGAGATGCCAATGTTTTTTGGCTGATAAAAAATACATCGACCAGTGGGTGTAAGACACCACCCCCCCCCCCCCCCACCCTCGTGGCTTTCTTTTTTGATAGAGAGGCCCAACCTTCTCCGGTCAAGAAGAACCCCTGAACCCCAGCATCACCCTATAGGTGCCACGCAAATACTTGAACCGAACACCGTTGACCGTGCTGATGACTATTGCAACTACTCCCAGGTAGAAGAGCCCAAACTAGCCCACTAGTTCACATACCTAGCACCCAAGTTGACATCATCGCCACTATATTTCAGGGTGCGGGAATTTTTTTTTTTTTTTACTTCCACAAATTGCACAATGCCTTACAGCTGTTTTCTGGCTGATAGAAAAAATAGAAATAGGTACTATTCTGCACTAATGAGGTCCTCTTGATATACTTGGTGGAATGTTGATGTCAATCGTTTACATATGATTCTTCACACTCATTTCACCACATTCTTGCAGCACAGAGTGATCTAGATTCACCCCTTTCTGGCCTGCTAAATTTTGGAGGGTTCTTTGGTTCCTTTTAACTTAAATGTTAACTCATTTCCTTAAGTTCTCTGCTTATATCCCCGTGTCATCGTTCCCTTTATTTTTCTGTTAGGACCCCTATGTAATTTGACCCTTTTTGTTAATTTTGTCTTGCTTTTCTTTTCCAGAGATTCCTGTTTTTCTTTTTTTTTCTCAAACATATTGGTTTTGCTAGTTGCCACGAGTAGTGATTCATGGGATTCAAAACTCATGTTTCTAAAACCTCCCATGCATCTGAAGTCTACCCTAATTGTTGCTGATATCTTGAGTAAATAATTGAAATCTGCCTTCAGCAGCTTGTGTCCCTGCGCTGATGACTACTTTCATATCGCATTTTGTTTGTGTACCAGTTGTCTTTTGAGATCTTACATGCCAAGAGCACATATGATTGTTTATTTCCATTACCCTGTCATAGCTCTGTGTATTCAAAATCATTTTGTGACTGACATTTGAATTAACATTTCAGTGCAACAATGGCTATCTATGATGTCATGCAGCTCGTGAGGGCAGATGTCTCCACTATTGGTCTTGGCATAGCTGGATCGACAGCTTCTATTATCCTTGGTGGTGGCACAAAGGGCAAGCGATTTGCCATGCCCAACACCAGGATTATGATCCATCAGCCTGTGGGAGGTGCAAGTGGACAGGCATTAGATGTTGAGGTCCAAGCCAAGGAGATATTGGCCAATAAGAGAAATGTCATCCGGCTGGTATCAGGCTTTACGGGCCGCACTCTAGAGCAGGTCGAGAAAGACATTGACAGAGACCGATATATGGGTCCACTTGAGGCTGTTGATTATGGACTTATCGATGGGGTGATTGATGGCGATACCATCATTCCGCTTGAGCCTGTCCCAGAAAGAGTGAAGCCTAAATATAACTACGAAGAGTTGTACAAGGATCCACAGAAGTTTCTTATACCAGATGTTCCTGATGATGAGATATATTAGTCTATAAGTTGTATTGTGTACAACAAGCTGTTTCTTTTGATCTTCTGTAGACGTTTGTCAAACGAATATGATGTACTCTAGCACTAGCAGTAGCTTTATTAACCTGGTTTACCGCCCAGGTTACTGGATGAATGTTGGATTTGAGCGGCAGTTTTGGCTCTGTTCGCCATTTCGTTGCTTTTCGATGCATGAGGATTGAAATGGTCTGGCTGTTGTGTTCTGACCATTTCTGGTATGGACACGTTCACGTCTAACGAGGACCAGCCAGACCTTGACTAAGCATAAAAAGAATCCCAATAGAAGCCAAGTCAGCCCTTTTGAGCACGTCATGGAGAAAAAGGTTCAGGAAATACATGATGACAAGTTCAATCTTATACTTGTGCCCAATGACAATATTCTCCTCCCAAAATAAATTTACGTTTAGGTTTCATGTCATAGCTTTGACCAATGATTTTTGTAGATTCAGTTAACTTTAAAAATTTTGTATTTATACTTTTAAATATATATATACATACACATATATATATACATATACATATATACATACACATATATATACATATATATATATATATATATATATATATATATACACACACATATATATATATACACACACACACACATATATATATATTAATTAAAGTTATCATAATCATTGGTCAATGAAAGTTTGACTATAAACGTATTATGGGACAGAGGGAGTTCGTTTCAGCTTGATTGCTTGGAAAAAAGTACATTCAGAGATTAAATCTCAAACAGAGCAAACACCCGTCACTTCCATACATGTTCTCGTTATTGGCTTCCATTAACCCTCCAAAATGGGCTGAAGAATTCGATGTAAATGTACAATAATGAATACAACAAATAATGAAGATACAATCAAAACGAAACCATTCCTGTCATCAGTTGAAGGCGCCAACCGTAGGGACAAGAACTGCAGGGGACCCTGCGCCAATGGTGCTTTCAACTTTGAGGGAGAGCGGGTCAAAAAACTGGACAAGGCTGTGGTTCCCTGTTTGGAGGTTGATCGGCGTTCTAATACAGCCCGCATGACCATGGCCTTCTGCTGATGATTTCGCTGCTGCTACCCGCTTCAATCTGATGCGTTCAGCTCTTGATCCAATAGTCTGACCCAATATTGAGGCAGCTATAGTAAGGGCCATGGCTGACTTCGGCATGAGCACAGACTTCCTGAGCATCCCTATGAAAGGCACAGCAGCATGCACTGCAGCAAACCACTGAACTGAAAACTTCTCTGTGTGCTCCCTCCAGATGCCAAGAGGAACATTTGCAGCCATACCAAGCAATGCGATCACCAGCATTTTTGTTGGCAGGGGCTGAGGGCGAAGCCCCTTTGCAAAGGCTGTGCGGGATAGCGCTGCACGAGCAGCGACCACTGCAGGTGGACATTTTAGCTTCATACCAGCTGGGGGTGTCATCATCTTTGCGACAAGGGGCACAACACCGCTTAATGCCCGATATGATTTTGCAAGTGGACATTGACCATTTTCCAGCCACTCATTGCTCAGTGCTTCATGATTGTTGGATTGGCCTTTATTCTGAAATGGCAGGGGCAGCGAAGAATATCAGGTGATTGCAAGGAAGGCTCCTTTGCATGATGTAGGACAATTAACAAGCTCGTATGAAAAGGCTATTGCTGCCAAGATAAATTACCTGGGGGAGGTTGTTGGGGTTCTTTTTGTTGGAGTTTTTCTTGTTGCGCTTATTTGAGAAATCGCCGAAGCTGAAAAATCCTCCAAAGGCAGAGAGACTAATGGTTGCTGCTTTGGCTGCCAAGGGGTTAAATTCAGGATTAGGCTTCGGCAATGGCTTCTCAATCTTTGCCAATGATCCCTCTGAAAGGGGAACAACCCCATCTCTACCATGGAAAACACGGAACGCCGTGTCAAAATTAGGCCCATCTTCGAAAATTGGACCTTTGGCTCCTCTTACCTTCACAGATCACAAGTAGCAAAAAAGCACAATTCAGCAATAACATCCAGAAAACAAATGAGTGTCACAAACAGATAGCATGTTAATTCAAAGAGGAATGGAAAGGAAAGGACTTACAGGAACAGGAAAGTAAGCAGACGAGAAGGAAAAGCTCGTAGGCTCATTGATGTTCCTCAGGAACGGGCATCTTTCAATTCCTTGCTGGACGACTGTCTCCTCCAAGCACAACGGTTCACCACGAGCTCTCTGGAAAATGGGATCCATATTATGATTACTGCCGGCAACTCAACCTGCAAGGGCAGCAATGTGAGCCAAGTTTAAGAAAAAATACAGCTACCCAACCCAACCACACCAAAGTTGTTTCTTAACTACGAATGAGGCACAACCTTACAAGATTATGAGTTAGCATTTTTCATATTTGTTTAGCACCAATGGAACGATAAGAAGGGCAGGTGATGCAGTGTTGATGTTGAGGAGGCTGCTGATTTGGTATGCGAAAAGTTTGATCGCCATGTGTAAAGTCAACCCTAGATTAGATTAATGGTATAATTGAACAGAAAGCATAGTCTGATGAAGCCGAACATTGAGCCACTGCACAATCAAAGTTAGCTGGCAAGCATAAACCATAGGATTAATTTCTTTCCCTTTTTTTAGTTGTGCTGCAAGAATGAGTCTGGTCGGATAAGACTTTTGCGTCCTAGTTGTACTTCCAGCTAAACAATTGGCCGCTTATGGTGATTATTGGCCTGCCGACCTACACCAGTACACCTACCAAGCAAAGCTGTTAGCACATGCGCGCAGAGCAGGTCGAAGAGGGTCCTTCCCGAGCCGAATCAGCCAACCTCCGTTCCCAGGCTGATCGGTTGATATCGAAGACGTGGAGAACGTCGGGATGGCAAAATCGAGGAGGAGGAACAGGAGGAGATACACCTCGGTCGTTAACAGATTAGGCCGGAACCTCCCTTATCGTTCGTTCAGAATCCCTATCCGTAGGCCTGAATCGAATCTTAACTTCTACGGACGGGTGCTAGCTAATTCCTTCACCTTGCAGCCAGCAGCCATGCGCATCCGTGATCCCAAACCGATTCCTCTCCCTAGACGAGAACTCGAGACCTATCCACGTCCTAATACCGTGATCCTCGCAGACGAAAGAGATGAACACGAGAAACCCGGGAAACAGAGAGAGAAAGAGGTGTCACCTCCGGTTGGACGCAGGACGACGAGGCGACGGAGATCTTCTCCCTCCTCCGGGCTGCCTGGAGGCTGGATGGCTTGCAAGCTCCGGGTGGCGGGTCGCGTCGCGTGTGGCGGGCACAGAGGGAGAGGGGGCGAGGGGCGGGCACACGAACACGAGAACGAGACGACTACTTTCCCGGACACAGGATTTGGAGGAAAGACGGGAAGAGGCGATGGTGGAATAGAGAAAGTCAGAGTAGTTGGGGCTTGGGGGTGGGTGGGTGGCTCGTTCGTCGCCGTGTTGAACCAGTCGATAACCGTTGAACCAGTCGATAAAAAAAAAATCGTTCAAAAACCGTTCGAACGATTCGATTTCAAATTTAAAAACAATAAATCAAAAAAATCAACTGATTTTCTTTAAAAAAATTAATTTTTAAATTTGACCGATTTTTATATACTGTAGCTTTTCAGATTTTGTCCAAAACTCGTCGAACCGGTGCCAACTTAAAAATGATTTCTGAAACCTCCGTGGCTCGCACGCCTCCAACTGGCTTGGCTTGGCTTGGCCGCCGCGTGTAGTTGTTGTATGTTGACACTGACTCAGCCTGCGGGCTGCAGCTGACATCCACGCGCACGCTTTTCACGAGCACCATCACATGATTCGACTTTTCAACAGGGATTGTCGAGGAAAAATTATCCAAATTACGCTCCCTATAGAAGGTTCGATGTAATTCTTTAAACTATTTTTTCAGTTTTCGGAGAACTTTTTTTTATTTACCTCAAAAAAATACTCCCTCATTTTTTATCACCGCCGAATTATAACATCAATTTTAATTATTTATCTTATTACAAAATGATAAATATTATATATTTTGTTATAATTTGATTTATCATTGAAGTTATTTGAAATACGATTTATAGCTTTACAAATTTGAACTATGGAATAAGACAAAATGATCACATATAACGACGTTTGAAAGCAATGTTGAAAATAATTTAGGAATGAAGAGAGTAATTTGATTCAATTTACCCTATATTCTATCTTTTTTTATATATACAAGAGTAATTTTAAGATAAAGTTTTATGTGATAATAGAGCAACTCATAATGCAAGTCATAAAAATGCATCATTTTCATTAGGAATGACATTTAATAGTAAATTAATTCTTGAGATACAAAATTATATGAAAATAATAATAACAAAATTCATAATGTCTTTTTTTAACATGTGTTATGATGTGTTTTATCATCTCATAAAATTTTATCTAAAGTTTACACTTGTTTAAGAGATAATCTAAAATAAAAAAATTATGTGATAAACTGAATACAAAATAGTTTAGTGCTTAGCCAAACTTTAACTATAATTGAGGGTAGTAAGTTAGACTTTGATTGTAGTCTAAATTCTATGAGAATCAGAAATGTTTTAATTTATCTATCAATGTTTCAATCTGAAACAGAGTCACTTTTTTAAAAAATAGTTTTGCTAGTTGTACAAATTCAGTTTCACAAGATAGAAGGAGGGATGAATTGTCCAATATGACCTAGTTGTATTATGCTGTTCTTTTACAATATTATGTAGCGTGAAGCATAAATAATCAATAAAAAAAAGGCAAGTGAAACAAGCTGTAAATACTTCTGGCCCATTCAGCCCATTGTTCAACGATGTGGCCCAAAAGATTGAGGATTGGATTTATGTTGGAACCTATAGTCGGATGCCCTTGCGTTGCCACGGATTAAAGAAAATCATCCTGACATTCCGGTCTGCGTCGCTGTTAACTTCTAACATCAACTTTAATTTTTTATTTTATTCAAATTTTTTTAATAAATATTATATATTTTGTTATAATTTGATTTATTATTAAAGTTATTTGAATCACAACTTAAAATTTTACACGTTTGAATTAATTTTTTAAATTTGATATTGAAAGTTAACAGCGACATCAATTTGAAAACAGATGGAGTAAGAGAATAATAACATATGATAATGTCGAACTTAACTTTTTCCAGCGTATAACTACGAATTTAACCTTTCCAGTGTATAATTAAATAATTTCACAATCACCAGATGAATATTCTTCAGTTGCCAATAAGATAAAAGCATGCAAATCAAAGAAAATCTAATAATATGATTTTGTAACAATACTTTGATGCAAGCTTGTTTCACCGATGAATTTTACAACCACAAAGACCAGATCACATTTTAACGTGCCAAATTGGCAACAGCCAACAGCACATCACCACAATTACAAAAGAACTGCTACTTATCTCAAAATAAGCTTGACATCTTGTTATTGTTTGGTGCCACAAAACAAATTCCATTCAAATTGTCCTAACTTAATCCTCAGAAATAAAGGAAATTTATAAAGACAATTGGGCCATGGCTCTGTCAACCGGACACCCAGTCACTGAGTCACCCACGGAAAAGGATCGGCTGCCGTAGCGTTGTTGAATCCTAGTCGAAGCTCTGCCTCGTCTCCATCCTCGCAAAAGCAGCAAACTGTCAACCTGAACCACGATATCAACATCACAAGTTCACAATATATGCCAACAAAAAGGGACAAGATTTTCATTTTGCTCTTTCGATAATTGATGCTAAATGTAACCAGCAAAGCAATAGTTAAGGAGATTTCAAATATTATTGAGGTTTCACTGGCTGCTGTTTTAATCATAGCATGTTTAACTCATAAATTAAAAATAGACCACTCGACACACAAAAAATTTGCACTTCATAGGATGCATACCCAGCATAAAATTTTGCCCCAACCAAATCAAAAGAGCGTAAGCAGGCATAAAGTCAACCAGATCACCACATTATCAGATTATAGCAGAGCACACCAATCAGTATCACATTGCCAACAAGGTTAAAAGGTCTATCAACCACAATCACAAACACTTCATCACTATAGGTAGTCATGATAACACAGACACATGCCAATTCTTTTTTTAAGCCAATACATGACTCTTTTCTCAGGCATTTGCACGATCACAAGGCGGTCATCACCGGGATAGATCACTTTTGGAGCAGAGCAACTAATCAGTATGAAAATCTCTTGCGTCCCCCCGTCATTTTGCTCTCTCTTTCTCATCATCTAAATCCAGCGAGGGCAATGGTCTAAATCCAGATCGAGGAAGGGGAAGAGTAAGATGCGATGGAAAAGAATCTAATTTCAAACCTTGGGGCTTCGAATCTGATGTGGAAATCTTAACAAAATAGGCTGCTAAGACCTTGAGGAGGTCCACGGCCAGGGCCTGTAGGGTGGGAGGCGACGGTGGTGGGCATCTCGTGCTGGCAAGCAGGAAGGAAAGGGATGCCGTCTAGCGGTGGCAGCCGGCGGCGTTGGGAGCCGCTGAATCTAGAAGCCAGCGGCAGTTGTTAGGAGCCGGCTTGTGAGAGGCGAAGAAGACCGGGAGCCAGGGCCGGGTCAGGTTCTTCTTGCCGACGCCGTAGTACAGTATCGCGGGCCGGGCGCGGCGGGGTGCTGTGCGCTGCGGCGACGGGGACGAAGCGTTGGCCTTGGTCGGGGACGTAAGCCAGCGGCTCGGAGTCGTGGACGAAGGTCGGCGGAACTCCTCCAGGCGGCGGTGCCGAAAAGGACGGTGGCCGGCAGCGCACGGAAGGGGACGGGGGTCGGTTACGCGTGGACGAGGATGGCAGCCGGTGGCTCAGGGTCGGAGGACGGCGGCACGGGGAAGCGCCATGCTAGGGGTCCGCGACGGCGCGACCGATGACGGGACGAGCGGGTTGTTGGAGCGGGGCGGGGCGAAGACGAGGGAGAGGGCTGACGGGTCCCACCTGTCGGCGCCGAAATCAGATGGACGGAGATACATTCGCAGCCGCCGGATGTAGATCGTGCGGCCAAACTCACCACTTGCCACTTTTATAGGAGTAGAGAATACTTTCACCCTAATAGAAGTTTATTTTTACTTTTTATTGACTAAAACTTTGACAATGTTTTTTTATAAATTCAATTAAATTTAAAAATTTTGTATTTGTACTTTTAAATTTATTAAAAGAAATATTTTTATAATATATATAATTTATATTATTAAAATTAATTATATTTATCAAAAACATTGATCAAAGTTGTAGTCAACAAAATGTAAAAATAAGTTTTTATTGGTACAGACTGAGTACTCCATTTAAAGTGGTTGTTGGATGGGGCGAAGGGAAAAGCTAGCACAGAGAAAAGAAAATATGCGGAAAAATGAAATGCAATCAAATCTGAGGCGCGTAGCTAGGACGGAGCAAAGGTTAAATGGGCTGTCTCGCGGAGTAGCGGTTCCTTGTTCTCCTCGGCATGAATTCGGAGCCCGAAGCGCCCGGGCGGCTCGGTCTTGTTAACTTCGGCCCAGATGCACTTCGGTTCTCCTCGGCATGAATTCGGAGCCCGAAGCGCCCGGGCGGCTCGGTCTTGTTAACTTCGGCCCAGATGCACTTCGGGGTGAGAATGCAACACGCACGCTGCACTCGCTACGAGCCGGTCTGAATGGATCCAACCCGACCCAGAGGGATCGACAGGGATCGGCGACCGCACCATGGGACAGGCTGACACCTTGCATGGACGGCGACGGCTGACCTATCGGCTATCGTCCCTAACCGACTGACTGTCATGTGTCAACAAATACAGTCAGTACTCCTACAGATGTTGAGCAGCTCGACACGTACATACGCCCTGCCCTGCGAGCAGCTGGTCCTCGCTTCTACAGGTCACACTAGTACTAGTACGTCCCACTGTACTGTACATTTGTACTCTTAGGAGTACGTGGAAAAACCGTCTGGTTAGCCTATCAGCAACGCTGCCACACCTTGTTGCATGCATGCTGTAACGACGACCCAGCTGAGCTCCTCACTCCTCAGGTAGGCCAGCCGCGCGCCACCGACAGAGGGGCAGGGGCAGTGAACGCGATGGCGGGTGGACTCCAGACAAAGCAACGCGCGTTCCCGTTTCGGCGCGGCGCGGCGCGGCGGTGCCAGCTGCCTGGCCCGTCGTCGTCGTCGTCGTCGTCTTCCCTCCGACAGCGCCTGCCCTGCCCTGCCTGCCGGCGAGTTCCCTCAGTAACCTTCCTAGCTACAGCTATAGTAGTGGATCAAATGCGCGCCATGAAATCTTGCCGGAGTGTACCCCAGTAATGTTCTACCCAGCGAGGTCCCCACTCGCTCGTATTCATCGCCATGGAGCTAACTCCACCGACCTGCACTGTTTCTCTCGCTCGTCTTCCGTTTACTTTCTGCCCCTTCGGTGGTCCTGGTATCCATGGGTGGGTGTTGCATGTGTTCTGTGTCTTGTTGTAGCTAGTCGACTCACACATCGATCACACGACAGTTTACTTTAATCAGGATTGGCATTCTAGCGACGACAATTTAAAACAGGCTGCAGGTATCCATCAAGCTGCCGAATACAGTGCCAGGCCGCCGAATTGATCGATGGGCGGCGTCACGTGGTCGACGACGGATGGAACGCTTGCATGCCGAACTCAGTACTGCTGTACTCCGTAATTCCCCCCTGTTGATTTGAGCGCGTCAAAGCGGAGTCAGAGGGCGGTCGTCGCGTTAGCTGCCACCGCACCCACTCCTCACTCACCAGCTCAGTCACTTTTGGGTGCGATCCGCCGAACCCAAACCCAAAATCACGGCAGTCAGTGGCAGTAAAAAAAAAAAGTCAACAAAATCTGAGCCTATGACAAATAAACTTCTTATAAATAAAATTTATAAATATAAATTAAAATAAATTTAAACTGTTAATCTGTCAAATTTAACAGCTCTCAAATAACACTAAATATAAGTACAAATGCAAGCGCAAGTGATGCTGAGAAGGCAGTCCTCGGTCACTTGATCAGGGGATGGGTACCATCTGTACCGGCACGGGCGGCCGACGGAACCGGCAAACCGCATGCATGTGTGCGTATGGGCGCCGCTGCTCTGGACCTTCCATTGGGGTCCACGTCGGCGTCAAGCTCTCGGCCATTCCTTCGGGGCGCGGGTCCAGGAATTAGCCCCTCCAATTCCAAATGCACGCAAGTTTTTAGTGCTACTATAATCCTATTTGTTTGCAAAGTTTAGAATGTACTCAGTATATATTTCTTTGGTTCATAACGAACGAGTCGATTTCGATATTTTCGCTTGAGTGGCGGTTTCGACAGCCAGATCACACAAGATTGGGGGATGCGCACCGGGCAGCCGAGGCGTTGAATGGAGAAAGCGACGTGCACCTGACCCGATGATCAACCTCCGGTACCGCTCCACTGCGTCGGCGGGCGGCCGGGTTGCACTTAGCCCTTCTCGCGTTGGAGGGAGTTGCAATTCAGGTTTCCACCGTATCGAGTGGACGCGTGCCTACCCAATTCCACCAGCAAACGAATCATTACTTACCCTATAACAAGGTTTTAGAAAACTGGTCGAGTCCGATTTTTAAATGTGCAAAAAACTGTTTAGGTAGTTGAAAAATCGATTAGTTAGTCAATTTTACTACAGTTTTAAATTTGATTTTACATCGAAAATCAATAACCTATCTAAACTGTATTAAATCGATTTAACCGAAAAACTATAAAAACTGATTGATTTTAAATAGTTTGTAAAACTAGTACTGTACTACACTAATCCAACTCTGTAAGTACTACAGTCTGTCGTGGCAGCATTATTATTTGGCTTTAAATTAAACCCCCGCTTCTGACGAGCTGGACGCGACGCGGAAACAGAGGAACTCCATCCGTCGTTCGCGAAACAAACCGGGCTGGATTTGGTTTGTTTGTTACACCTCCACTGCCAAATCTGAACAGATAAATAAACAGAGCGACCGAGCGCCGAGCAGCCAGCCGCGCACAACCCCTCCTCTAGTTCAACCCTCCAGCGCCGCGGGCGCCATTGCCAGACCTCGCCCGCCTTCCGTCCTCGGATTCCTGGGACATTGCTCGTCGTCTTCCCCTTGGTGGTGGTCGAGGGAAGGAAGACAAGATCCTGTCCGGCGCATGGTCGGTTAGGCTATTAGATTAAACTGTGTGCGCGGCGGCGCCTGGCCGACATCAATCCACCCGCTGGCTGGCTATATATCCTGTCGTCGATCTCCTCTGCTCACCCGTGTGACGCCTTGAGCAAGCTTCGTCGGTTCCGAGGTACTGAAAATCTACCCCAGCATTTTTCTTTTCTTATTCATGGTATAAGTTCATGTCGCCGCGTTCTGCTCCGGCTCTAGGAGTCGTTAGCTGGAACGCCGGCGTATCTTGCGCGGCGGGATCCAGGGGGTTTGGGATCCCTGTTTTGTTTTTGTTTCGTTGGTTGGGGTTCTGGATCTCCGCCGCCTGCCGCCGAGGATATCGCGACTCTGTTTCTGTTTGTTACTTCTACTGAACTCGTCTCTCTGCATCTCACGTTCTACGTGCAGCAGCGGAGTCGTGAGTCGTCAAGGTGGCGGAAGCCATGAAGTACACCAAGGAGGCCAAGCCCGAGAGGGCGGGCGGCGGGGCCGGGCCGCGGGCGGTGCCGGTGGCGCTCGTCGTCATCGTGCTCTGCGCGTTCTCATTCTACCTCGGCGGCATCTACAGCACGGGGCGCAGCCTGCTGGACGCGATCCAGCCGGCGCCGCCGCTTCTTAGTCTGACCACCACCGCGACCATGACCACCACTCCAGTCGTCAGCAGCGGCACCAAGAACGCCGTGGTTGCGTTCCCCGAGTGCCCCGCCGACCTGCAGGACTACACGCCCTGCACGGACCCGAAGCGGTGGCGCAAGTACGGCAACTACCGGCTGAGCTTCATGGAGCGGCACTGCCCGCCGGCGCCGGAGCGGCAGCAGTGCCTGGTGCCGCCGCCCAAGGGGTACAAGCCGCCGATCCGCTGGCCCAAGAGCAAGGACCAGTGCTGGTACCGCAACGTGCCGTACGACTGGATCAACAGCCAGAAGTCGAACCAGCACTGGCTCGTCAAGGAGGGCGACCGCTTCCGCTTCCCGGGCGGGGGCACCATGTTCCCCAACGGCGTCGGCGCGTACGTCGACCACATGCAGCAGCTCATCCCGGGGATGCGCGACGGCACCGTGCGCACCGCGCTCGACACGGGGTGCGGCGTCGCGAGCTGGGGCGGCGACCTGCTCGCCCGCGGCATCCTGACGGTTTCCCTCGCGCCCAGAGACAACCACGAGGCGCAGGTGCAGTTCGCGCTCGAGCGCGGGATACCGGCCATCCTCGGGATCATCTCCACGCAGCGCCTGCCGTTCCCGTCCGCGGCGTTCGACATGGCGCACTGCTCGCGGTGCCTCATCCCGTGGACCGAGTTCGGGGGGCTCTACCTCCTCGAGATCCACCGCGTGCTCCGCCCGGGAGGGTTCTGGGTGCTCTCCGGCCCGCCCGTCAACTACGAGAACCGGTGGCACGGGTGGAACACCACCGTCCAGGCGCAGAAGGCCTACTTCGACAGGCTCAAGAAGATGCTCGCGTCCATGTGCTTCAAGCTCTACAACATCAAGGGCGACATCGCCGTCTGGCAGAAGATCGCCGACGCCAACGCGCCCTGCTACGACAAGCTCACCCCCGTCACCACCCCGGCCAAGTGCGACGACAGCGTCGACCCCGACGCCGCCTGGTACGTGCCCATGCGCTCCTGCCTCACGGCTCCCAGCGCCAAGTACAAGAAGCTGGCGCACAGCGCCGCGCCCAAGTGGCCGCAGAGGCTCAGCGTCGCGCCCGAGCGCATCAACGTCGTCCCTGGCAGCAGCGCCGGCGCGTTCAAGCAGGACGACGCCAGGTGGAAGATCAGGACCAAGCACTACAAGGCGCTCCTCCCCGCGCTCGGCTCCGACAAGATCAGGAACGTCATGGACATGAACACCGTCTACGGTGGATTCGCGGCGAGCTTGATCAAGGACCCCGCCTGGGTCATGAATGTCGTCTCCTCCTACGGACCCAACTCTCTCGGCGTCGTCTACGACAGAGGACTCATCGGCACCAACCATGACTGGTAACCAATCAATAATCAACCTCCTCTCAATGTTAGTACGATCTAGTAACCAATCAAACATAAACACACTCTTTATATATGTTACTTACAGGTGCGAGGCGTTCTCGACATACCCACGCACCTACGATCTGCTGCATCTCGACGGCCTGTTCACTGCAGAATCTCACAGGTGAGCAACTGCAATATCACAGTTTGATCTGTCAAACAAACAGGTCACTTGCATGAGTTGATAACATCACAATTTGGGATTGCAGGTGCGAGATGAAGCTTGTGCTTCTAGAGATGGACCGCATCCTTCGTCCCACCGGCTACGCCATCATCCGGGAGAGCACCTACTTCCTGGACCCTGTCGCCGCCATTGCCAAGGGGATGAGGTGGAGCTGCGAGAAGCGCGACGCCGAGAACAAGGCCGACAAGGACAAGATCCTCATCTGCCAGAAAAGGCTCTGGGCAGGAAAGCAGTGAGAAGGATCCATGCATCCAGGATCAAACTCGACCTGGATGGATGATCCGTAAATCTGGTTAAGGGTATCGATCCAAAGAGGAAACAACAAAAGCTCCAATATGGTCAGACACAAGGGCCATCCGGCACACCAGAAATGGGGGATGAACACTCCGATACAAGAAGCTTCATAATTATTTATCAAATAAATAAAACGAGTAAAACTTCATATAGGATCTGATAGCTCTCTCCTCTTTACCATTAATTACAAGTGAATTCTTTTTTTGTACGAGCCGTTAGGAGACGTAAAGTTTCGGACACCAAGAGGGAACTGTAAGTTACTCCCATATATGTAGGGTTCATTTGTACTACTACACAACAACTGGGTGTTTGGATTGAGATGTGCCCGTTCGTACTTGTGTTCAATTGAACATTCATATATTATTATTTTAACATTTATGGAGTTAGAACGAATTTGATGTGACTATTTCCTTGAAACAACATAATTGCAACCCTATCTCTGCCAGTTTGATGCTACAAATAAATTTTATTGTTATTTTCAATTCAAAACGGAAAAATGTACCTCTGTGGTCTCTACTATTTGAGGTTTTTAGAGGGCACGGTGATATGATTGGTTTTGAATCTGTGTTTAAGTCGAAAACGATTTTAAATATTTAAAGTGAGAGACTTTTTCATGATTTAGAGAGGACACGTTGGAGTGGTGGTTTTTGCAATTTGAATTTGAATCGAGTGCGATTCTAATTCAAGTGGAGAAAAAGTGTGAATATCATACTTTCTGATGAGAACTTCAACAAAAATAACGGTAGAGTAAAAATTTGTAACGGAAGCCACGATTTTCATATAGAATATAATTTAGTTGTTTAACTACATTTGAAAAAAGTCATGAAATCTACTTTCGTATGGATCTAGCTCCACTTTTATACCATATCATAGTCAATGTCAATCGTTATTTTTATACAGAAGATGTTGTATCACTCAACTTGGACCGTTGGTCCATGTATCAAGTTGAGCCCATTAAAAACAAGCTTTAAGAGTTGAGAAGGACCCCAGCATCCCTAGTCATCCTCTACTCTATTTAAAAGGTTTCAGACGTCACCAGAAACACTTAGATTTTCATTTGTTATAGCTTAGCTCTTGTACAAACTTTTTAATCTTCAGTTGTGTCCAACGACTACCTGTTACACAGTTTTTGAGAACTCCACATTTGAAAGAATTTAATTTGCTATCTTGTTTTTGCTTGTTATTCGATTGCTCGCAGGAATTGATCTTTGTGATTAGGTTGATTTTACTGTTTCAATGAGGTCAATAACCATTCGTAGTTAGTTCTGTGATTGCTAAGGTGCACACGACCTGTTCGTTTGTAGTCGGATCGTGAGAGTCAGCTCTATCAAATAGATGGTTATCAGCTCACTGAAAGATCGAGCACTCAAGTCCTATCAAATGAGCAAATTATAGCGAAGTATAAGTGTTTCCCTCATTAAGAAAAATGTAAAATTAATTATGCAAATATGCATCTCGCTGACCGCCACTGAACAAAAGAATAAATAAAGGATTATCTCAATACATCTAC
>BCLG01001208.1:0-12309 GCA_001602295.1 Zoysia matrella
AGGCGACGTCGAGGGCCAAGGGCCAACATGCGCCGCCGGGGTGCCGAAGGCCACCGCGCCTGGAGCCCGCACCGGAAGGAGGGGTCGCTGCGCCGGAGTCAGGCGGGAGGGCCAGGAAGCGCCTCGTCGCGTCGCTGGTCTTGGTGTGAGGCACCACGTCGTCGATATTCGTGGAGGAAGATTCCATGACCAGCAGATCCGCGCCGTCATGCGGCCGTTGGCCGTACGCGCCTACGGCGCCGGGAACCGGCGCTGTTGTCGCCGGCGAGGCCGGGCTTTGCCATGGCCGCCGGGAAGCGGCCTACGTCGGCCGTTGGCTGGACGCACCAGCAGCGCCATGTTGATTTCATCCAAAAATTGGGGAAATTACTGCGTTACCGATAGATTTGAAGAATTGTTTTCTTCTTTACTTTTGGCCATTTGATCTGATTCGTCACTCTATTCTTGCGGGAACAACAACAAGAACATAAGTCAATTCCATCAACAGAATAAGCGATGTTATTACCCGATGGGTTTGGAGTCCTGCATTCTTGCTCTTATGCGTTATCTCCATTGATGCGCAGGAGGATTAGTTCAGAAAGAAGACAAATTCCTCAAGCGATGTTGTTGTTTCTCTCGTCTCTGTTCTTGACGAAGATGAAGGCAGCGTCCATGGTTGGCGATGCCGACGAGATTGTCTTGCCTCCGTTCTTGCCTGTCGATGACTTCGATTCTGGCATTGGCCGATTAGCATCAAGCGTAGAACATGCGTGTGTGATAACTTCGATTCTGTAAGGAGGAGTACAATTTATACTAATAGAAAGCTGTCTATTGAAAGAGACAAACCTCGTATTTTGAATACTTCATTAATTACAGATATTAATTACATATCTAATAATTTAATTAATCACTATCAAATGTTTTGTAACAGTGTTGAATGGATCGAGATCGTCGATGACTGTTATGGCCAGAGTTTATTGTTCTTGTCAGTGGCAGAGTCAGATTCAAATTCAGAGTGAGCTAAAAAAATTTTTTTTGTCCGCATAACAAATTTAAAGTGCCAATTTTATAATAGAAGTTTAAGTCAAATAAAAAATCTTACTATAAAAAGAGAGTGCCGAGTTTGTGACATAAGTTCAAACGAAATAAAAGCACCTTACAAATACTTATAAAAAGAGATAAAAAACTAGTTTTTGGTGTTTTTGTCAGACCTACACCTTCTGATGGATATAAAAAAATTGACAATATCTTTTTCTTTCACATTAAAAAAATATCTCGCTCAATAAAAATAAACATACAATTATCAAGTGTGCACTTTTCTTTTTCTTGAATTAATGTGCATAAAGTTGAAATACACCTTTTCAAATATATACTTTTCAAATAGCATTATAATCATTGATAAAATGATTTATAATAGGCAATCTATCAACAAGATCCTATGAAAAATTCTATCAGCATCTATAGACTAAACTAAAGGTGAAGATGAAGAAGTTTTTTTTGTTTAATTTTTTTCAAAAATTGATACAATATCTTCCTTTCTTTTTATGTTTCACAAATTTATAATCAAGCAATTCAATCTTAAAATGAGAATTAAAAAAAAAAGAGCTAGATTGGATGGAAGCTGCTCGTGCACTGGCTGTGAGGGTTGAGAGCCTAATGCACGCCACCGCTCGCCCAAGGCTGCGCGCTGCACGTCAGCAGCCGTGCCCCGTGCCGCCGCACGCCCCACCGCTGCACGCGCCACCGCTCCAAACCCTAGCTCGCCTCCGGCTCACTCGGACCTACCACGGCCCACTCGACCCACCTGCAAGCTCCGCCACTGGTTCTTGCAAGTACGCTTCATTTTAACTCTGGTTGGGGTAAATCAAGGAAATTTTGTGACACAGTAACAGGAGTGACGAATCTTTCACTGCCTAATGGTTAGAGTAACTCTAACCATCGAATCCCACGCATAATTGATCCAGATTACTATCTCCGTTTTAAGATATAAGCATTTTTATGTTTTAATAAAGTTTTATTAATTATATCTAAAAAATTACATAATTTTTAATATAAAAATATTTTTTATAGAAGCTTATTTTATAATAAATTCAAATAATATATTTTATATATGATAAAATATTATTAGTTATATATTATTAATGATCAAAGTGATAAAAATTTAACTTTGATTAAATTAAAAATGTTTATATTTTAAAAAGAGTATATTGCAGTAGATTAGTTGGCTAAGAACACCAGCATCCCCAAATGTAAGGATGAACACGGACAGCAGCGCATCATCGGAAGCCCAGACGTGAGGGGTCTTTTGTCAGATCCTCGCAAACAAGTGCCAATATCTCGATCTCGCATCCACGCCTGTCTGATCACGCTCGCATCATGGTGACATGATCCCCCACGTGGTCCGTCGGGCACTCATCACATGCGACGCCCAAGCTAGGCCAGCAATCGTCGCCACGAACAAGAGACCTGAGACCACAGTGTTTAGGAGGGACCCCCAATTAGCAAGACCCAACTGTTATTTCACACGGGTCACACAGACGCACCTCCTTTTCATACGTTGCCAAAATGCGTCATAATCCGTACTCCTGATTCAGCAAAAATCGCTTTGGTCCTCACGTATTTTGAGAGAATAAAACAATGGATCCCACACGCTGCGAGAATCAGGGTTCCTCACTGGCGCATAGGTCCAGTAAATCATACGCTCCTCAGAACCTCGATGGCAATTTCAGAAATGTTGTACTACTCCTGAGCAGAGCAGCAATCCTCTAAACCGTAGTCATGCGTCTATATTGTTCTTTCAGAGAGTCTTTAACATTAAAATTCTTTTTATTGACCAGAGTACGTATGGTCTTTTCCATAACGCATATATTTTGTTTGACGCTGTTGGTTCCATGACGACGCTACAACAAACTTCAGCTGAAAACTAACAAATCTAATGATCCGTCTCTCACCATGACAGCGACATCATGGAAACTCACTTGACCCCGGTATTAACAATGCGGTGGTCAAGGGCACGTCCAGATTCGCAGTCCAGGTTGTTGCACGGTCCACGGACCCAACAAGCTTTGCACACACCACGTGAAGCAAAACACATGCTCTGTACTCTAGCCAAGGTGCTCAGCCCTCGACCACTTCATCACTGTGGTCATACAAAGCGACGCAAGAAGAACAGCAGTGCGTGGATGCATCAAGATTCGATCTCGCCGTCCTCCAGCTGCCGCCGCGAACTTATACAGCCGTCAGCCATGGTGATTGGATTGCACAGTGCAATGACAGCCGGGTTTGAGCGCAACTCCTGGGGACCTCTGCACTTGTGACGCGCTACCAAGGTTATCATGGAGAAACCCTCCATTGATTATTGTATGGGTCGATCGATCGATCAATTTATTCTGATCAGGACCCCTCGGTGACTGCTAACCAATCTTATCATGCAGAGGGTTTCTTCTGCTGATTTGCCGGCCGGCGGAACTACTATTGAGTTGTAGTGGTCCGGAGTCCACATCGTCTCGTGTTTGCGTAGGTTCCTGGTTTTAAAATACTAACGTCATTAATTTTTAACATCAATTTTAATTATTTTTTATTAAAAAAATACATATAAATATGTAAAATTTTGTTATTATTTGATTTATTATTAGTAAAATTTAAATCACAACCACTAATTTTACACGTTGAAACAAATTTTTGAATCATACGAATAATCAAAGTTATGTTAGAAGTCAACATTTTCAATAATTTAAAATTTGAGGGAGTAGAAAATTCTGGTTCCTATGTTGTTCGATTCTTGTTGCTGAAAAAATGCTTAGTGATGTACTAAATTTTAATTAAACATATTATCTTAATGACAAAACATATTAAGAGAGTAATTTCAATTTAGGGGGACTTGACATGATCTGTAAAAGCTGGAATTCTTCATGAGTTCTTAGGGTTCGTTTGAGAGAGTTTTTATAGTGACTTTTACTTTGGCTTATAAATTTTTTTTTACACTGTAGTATAAATTGAAAGAAAAAAATAAATTATAAACAGTTGAAGCCGCGAAAACTGGTTTACAAGCCGCATAAACTGAATCCGTGCCAAACCGGCCATTAGAATGCACCAGCCAGCGCAGATGAATACCGGTGCTGATGTATGCCCTGTCCGTTCTTAAAAACCGACGGGGACTTTCAACTGAAAAAGGCGGCACGGCCAACAATTCGGTACACGAGTACAGTACCAAACTCCAAAAAGCTCCAATTTCTCCCAGCTAATAATCCACGGAACAGACCACGTTATATCCACAAATCAACAGGCGCGTCACCATCGCCTCGTCGGCGGATGCAGGTCGCGATTCAACGTCACGCTTCACGACGCCGCCATGGCCTCGCTCGCAGGCTCTGGCTGCGGCAGCTGCCCCTGGCCTGGCACTGGCGTCGCCGAGACGAAAGACTCAACTGCCGAGCCGAGCAGAGCAGGCAGCATCGGCATCAATACAGGGGAGAGCGAGCCGAGACGGCGACGTGTTGTACCGCATGCCGGCTCGTAACCGGGACCCCTCCGGAAAAAACTCCCAAAATTCATAGCGGAGGAGCCAGAGCAGTGGCAACGAAGCAACGAGCCCGGGCAGCTAAAAAAGCCGGCGTTTTCCTTGCGATTCCACGGCCGTTTTGGGGAGGTCACGGCTGTTGCGGCCTCGCGTTCGGCTCGTTCCGTTCCCACACCCCACGCGGCCACCTACTCCTCCCTCGGCTTCTTTATTCCATTGACGCTGCCCCGCCCCCCGGCTCACATGCCATTGCCAACCTCCCACTGCTCCTGCTTGCTTGCTTCCGTCTTCGCCTGCTGAGCGGCAGCTGAAGGCTGTACAGCTGCGAGAGTTGCTGCCGACCGAGTCGTGTCAACGGTTGCTGTGCCGGCAGTGGGCAACGGCAAGAAGAGGTCAGCCATGTCGCCGTCCGTGCTGGGTGCTTAGGTAGTGAACTACTCCTACCTCGGCCGGCTGATGCAGCGGCTGGCGTCGGCCATGGAGGGGAGGAGTGGAGGCGGTTTGGTAAGAGTGGTGTTGCTGCTACTGCTGTTGCTCGTGATGTGCGGCGGCGCGTGGGGGCTCAATGCCGACGGGATGCTGCTCATGTCGTTCAGGAACGCGGTCACCGCGGACCCGCTCGGCGCGCTCTCCGGGTGGAACTACGGCAACGCGGAGCCGTGCGCGTGGAACGGCGTCGTGTGCGCCGGGTTCCTGCAGGCGGACGCCGCCGCGGTCAACGTGACCTCGGCGTCTGGCGAAGGGAACGCGACGGTCGTTCCCGGGACCAACGTTACCGCTGCGGGGGTGGGGGGCCTCAGCGTCAACGCGTCGCTGGCGGCGGCGACGGTGTCCCGGGTGATCAGCCTGGTGCTGCCCAACGCGCAGCTGTCCGGGTCGCTGCCGCCGGACCTCGCCCACCTCGAGCACCTGCGCCACCTCGATCTCTCCGGGAACAGCCTCAACGGGAGCTTCCCGGCGGCGCTGCTCAACGCGTCGGAGCTCCGCGTCCTCTCGCTCGCGGGGAACGGGATGACCGGTGAGCTCCCGGACGGGTCGGCCGCCTACGCGCGTGGGCTCCAGGAGCTCAACCTCTCGGACAATGCGCTTGCCGGGCGCCTCCCGGCCGCGCTATGCAAGCTGCCGAGTCTCGCCGTGCTGGGGCTCGCGAACAACAATCTCACAGGCGAGCTCCCCATCGGCGGGCTCGGGGCGTTGGAGCTCGTCGATTTGAGCGGCAACCATTTCGACGGCTCCTTTCCGTCGGACTTCGGCGGCAGCCGACTGCGGCTGTTGAACGTCTCGTCCAACAACCTCACCGGCGCTCTGCCGACCGAGATGTCCGCCGTTGTCCCGACGAACGCGACGGTGGACTTGTCGCACAACAACCTCACCGGAGCGGTCCCGCAGGCGGGGGCGTTCGCCGTGCAGCCGGCGACGGCGTACGAGGGCAACCCGGAGCTGTGCGGGCCGCCGCTGAAGCAGGCGTGCTCGATCCCGTCATCACTGTCAAACCCCCCGAACACCACGGACTCGCCGCCGGCGTTCGCGGCCATTCCCAAGAACCCCAGTCGCTCACCGCCGGGCGCCGAAGGGCCGCCTCAGGCGCCACGCGGCCAGGAGAAGCTTCGCCCCGCTGCGATCGTCGCCATCGTGGCCGGAGACATCGCAGGAGTAGGGCTCCTCTTCTTACTGTTCTTGTACGCATACCATGTCAGGAAAAAGAGGCGGCAGCGGCGGGAGGAAGACCCAACGCCGCTGCAGCCGAAGAGCATGCGAGGAATCGGCGAGGGGGTCAAGACGCTAGATATCGCCGGAGGCAAAGAAGAGAAGGCGTCCACATCAACAGGGTGCTGTATTGGCCGCAGGAACGACAGCTCAGACAGCTCTGAATGCTCGGTGTCATCGGACGGCGAGTCCGACGACGGTGAGGACATCAACAAGTGGGGAAGCCTGATCGGCCGGAGCACTCCACAGGACCACGGCAGCAAGAAATACAACCCCAACCCGCAGCAGCAGGCTCCGCCCGCGCCGGCGACGCTGGTCACAGTCGACGGCGACGGCGAGCTCGAGATGGAGACGCTGCTCAAGGCGTCAGCCTACATCCTCGGTGCCACCGGTTCGAGCATTGTATACAAGGCCGTGCTCGCCGACGGCACCGCGCTGGCCGTCCGGCGCATCGGCGAGAGCGGCGGCGCCGACAAGCTTAAGGACTTCGAGGCACAGGTCCGCGCTGTCGCGCGGTTCCGGCATCCCAACATCCTCCGGCTGCGCGGCTTCTACTGGGGCGCGGACGAGAAGCTCCTCATCCATGACTACGCTCCCAACGGCAGCCTCGCCAACATCGCATTCAGCCGTAAGTTCGTTGCCATTCCCTGTACTTGCTTAACTGAATTTCATTCAAATTTTGCATTAGAAAGTTGCTTGATTTGATCCCGACATCTCTACAAAACTAGCGGTTTACTTGTACTAATTGTACTGTGCTGCAGCTTAAATGCGCATCAGAAGTACACGATTCTTTTGCTGCTAGAGCTCTGTCGTACAAAAATCATCCTTGATTACTCAGATTATTGCGATTTTTCCTGAAAAACTTCATGTTTTTGTACTAGTAGTACTGTTATCTTACAAATCAAGCAAAAACCAGAAAGGACTGGTTGGATGCTTGAGCAGCTGCAAATCACTGTGCATTGTGCATTGTTACGAGGTTCACTTGATGACCAGTTAATTGCGTTGCTTCTACAGGGCGGTTCGGGTCCTCGTCGCCGCTGCACCTGAGCCTGGAGGCGCGGCTGCGGATCGCGCGGGGGGTGGCGCGCGGTCTAGCGTACATCCACGAGAAGAAGGGCGTGCATGGCAACCTGAAGCCGAGCAACATCCTGTTGGGCGCCGACATGGAACCCTGGATCGGCGACCTCGGTCTGGACCGGCTGCTATCCGGCGAGGCCGCGGCGCACCGCACCGGCGCGTCGGCGCGGCTGTTCGGGAGCAAGCGGTCCATGCAGTCGACAAGCAGCCTGCCTGATCTGTCCCAGATGCCGGGGCCGGGCGCGAGCCCGTCCGGATCCGCGTCGGCCGCGACGTCCTCAGGCGCGGCGCCGCCGCCGTACCAGGCGCCCGAGTGCCTCAAGAACCTCCGGCCCAACGCCAAGTGGGACGTCTACTCCTTCGGCATGGTGCTCCTGGAGCTGCTCTCCGGCCGGGTCTACTCGGAGGTGGAGCTCTGCCAGTGGCACGCCGGGCTCGTGGCCGAGGAGCGTGGCCGCGTGCTCCGGATGGCCGACCCCACGCTCCGCGGCGAGGCCGACGGCAGGGAGGACGTGCTGCTCGCGTGCTTCAGGCTCGCGTTCGCGTGCTGCGCCATGGCGCCCAGCAAGCGGCCCGCCATGAGGGACGCCGTGATGGTGCTCGAGAGGACGGCTGCTTCAACACCGGGCGCCATATGGAACAGCAACGTAGCCATTCCGTGAAAAAACGACAGAGTGAACCTTGTAGCGTAATCGACATAATTTTACTTGAAGGACGGCGATGCACTGATGGGGGTGCGGGCACTAGTGGTGAAGGTTGTGGTGTGTTACAGTTTGTAGATCTGTGTCACTAATTTTGGAGGTGCTACGAAATTATTAACCTACTAATCCTTGCCTTCGTTTTTGGTTGTGGATTTGTCATTGAAGATGCATTCTTTATTCTGTTTTCCTTGTCTTACTCCTGGCCTCTTCTGGGGCATGTCCATATTACTGCGTGCTTGTACAAGATTAACTGGTCTTAGTGAATTTGAGATCCACGATCTGATCGTGTCTCAGGCGCAGGATATTCATATGAATCGATCCAATTCTATAGGAAAATCATAGAAATTTATATGAATCAATTCAATTTTATACGGAAAAATATGTAACTCAGTTTTCTCGCTAGACTCACGTTTCTGATACACAACCAAAACTGTCGGCAGACTGTCTTGGTTAAGTTCAGTGCACGGGAGGGGGTGGCGCGACCAAACAGGGTTATGGTTTTTGGTGCACAGTGCACTCGCAGCCAGCAAGCAGCACCGACATGTGACCACGGTGCGGCCGGGTCCGGTGCACGGGCGCGGACGCGACGAAATGTGGCGCCCCCATGTCCTCCCTTCACCTCTGCCGCAGCGACCAGGGAACTCGAGGTTACTGTTGCTGGTGTTTGTACTCCTCCGTGCCGCCATTGCTACTACCATGGCTCCCGAGATGGAAAATGGACCACGAGACGAGAGCGGGTGATTCTGGGGACGATGACGCAGAGCCTAGTGCTTCGAGCATGTAACAGGCAGCCGTGTCGGCCGGGGGTGGCAGGGGTTTTTCTGCCGGCCGGGCCTGCTCTGCCTTGGCGCACTCACCTCGTTGCACGTGATTTCGCCAGAGTTCAACAGGCTAATCCAGCGTTAATATCTAGTTCAACACGCCCTCATGTAACAAGAGGTTAAACACATGGGCTAAGGCTTTGTCCTTTGTGGCATGCGCCCCAATGACATGTTATAATCACAAACTAACAGTAGAAAAAATGGGCAGGACTGGCAGTCAAAAACTTGTGAAACAAGGCTCTTAAAGATGGTCAGCGCTAACTAATATGGTCGAGGGGGTCAGGAAAGGAGTGGAGCATTAGCATGCTTCAACTACACTGCTAATATCACATGCACAACATATGTTCCCGTGCAAACTGCAAATTCAAGTAGTGCCATGCTTGACCAACTGACCAAGGGCGCGTAAAATGGACAAGAAGATTACCACAGCCAGACTATAGCAAACATGCCTTAAATTATAAACAGGCTCTCCCCCAGCTTGCAGGTTATAAGCTCGATTATGTTATCTGGAGTTTAGAGTAAACATGCCCCGCAAAGATCCATACACCTGCTCTCCCCCCGAATTTCTAAAAATAAAAAGATCCAGACACCTTAGCCTTTCAAGTATGAATGACGAGTTTGAAATACATGCAGACTCCTTCCTCGGAAATGAAGGATAGCAAGTCCCTATTGCTGATACAGAGGGAGGTGACCAAAGTCTTCTGCTGATTACATAATCTGCATATGCCTTGCATCTGGTGTGAAAAAAGAGCACATGCAAGTAAAGTAACAACAGCGACGGGCTCAGTTAAAAAAATGCAGCTTTTTATTTCTCTTCAGCAACTATAAACGATCGTTTGTTACATTAAACTATGGATAATGTTGGCAAATAAACAAGTGATACAGCAATTCACTCTGATTACACAGGTGGAGCACATGAAAGTAAATACTAGGAGTAGTAGTAACACAGAGACGTACTCTTTTCCGTGCGGCCTGTGGTGTGGCGACGACGCGACGTTTGTGGATCACTGATCAGAGAGGCGAGGAGACGCCGGCCGGTCGACGCGAGGGCAGCCCAAGGCCCCAAGCTGGATCGGTGGAGAACAACGTGGCCGCCTAGCCCGCCAGGCCGACATACGGCACCTGAACTGACGTTCAGCCCGTTCGGTGAAATTTGACGGCTCAGGTGGGGGACCGATCTCAAGGCCAGTGAACACGGCACCTCTCTCAAACGGGCCAGCTTCCCTTGCAGCCCATCCCGTTTTCCGTCCAGGTAAACAAGGGCCCAGGCAGTTGAACGCTGCCCACACATAACGGCCCTCTCTCAAACGCCCGCTTCCCTTGCAGCCCATTCCGTTTGCCGAACCTTCTCAGGAAGCCTGCCTGAGTCGACCATCTCATTCCGCCTCCACCCACATGCATGTCGCTCACCGTGAGCTGGCACCCTGTGCGGAGTGAGATCTGGGGCACGCGACGCCGTGTGGCCACTGGCTTCCTGCCTGCCCTCCTCGATCCCGGACCTTGACCAGCTCCCTGTCCCTTCTCCTTTGCATCGCTTTCCGAAAGCAAGCCGCTCCGCTTTCCGCTTCTTTACCCGCCAACGAACCAGTGGTGCTGAGTCTGCTGACGCCCCACCTAACCACAGATCTAGTAACAAACCAACCCCGGATACGTGCGCACAGCTGCTGCGACTGGGCGAGTAAACAAATCCTGCGCTCCCACAACGACCGGTGCGCGGAGCGGACAACCGGAGCAGTTTCCATCGACGACGGGTCTCGTCGGTCCCCGGGGTATTTTCTAATCGCCGCCGGGCGCACGGAGCCAAACCGCGCAACGGATCCAGCGGTGACCGGTGACGTCACCCCCGCGCCTCGTGCCCCGTGCGGGCATCCTTTCTGACAGATATCCTAATGCGCGGGCACGAGCGTGCGATCGATCCAGCAGCGACGGATCTCATTCTCATCCCCTCCACCCCCCGCATGACAGCGCGATTAGGGCTGGGGGGTCAGGGCAGCAGGGCGGGGGAATCCTGACACTAATCCCTCCCTCTCTCCCCGCACATGCCGTGCGCGCGCAAGGATCCGGCTCGTCGCCTCGGTGGCCGTTAACAAACAGTCCCAGGAAGGTGCCAGGAAGCTGCGCGCCGCGTGCGTGCGCCAACCGCCCCCCCCCCCCCCCCCCCCCCCCCCCTGCCGCGGTGAGGTGGACGCCGGATGCACTCAACCCCGGGCGAGCGGGCGGTGGTGGACTGGTGGTTGGTGGCTGCGGCTGGCAGTTCGCCGTACCGGCTCCTGTCGGTGGGGCGGGGGGCCGTTCAAAGCTCGCCAGCCTGGCCGCGCCTCGGTCGCCCCGCCGGAATCCATCCACGTCTCACCGGCTACTAGTGACTCACCACCGTGTTTCTCCTCCGGGCCCGCGCGTCGGGGTATGGCGGGCAGTGTGAAAGCCTTTACTTGTTACGCTAACTGACACTATGAAAGTGACAGTGGGAGACGCGCAGTGGTGGTCATAGTCGTACGCCCGCACTGTGCCGTTGCTTTCGATTACTGTGTGCGTCCGTTGCTCCGAGTCCAAAAAGAACGGCAGCGGTGTCACCTCCCCCGATTCCACGAGCCACGACAAGCGAAACCCGGCACAGCCGCGAGCCCACGACTCACATAACTGCATCTCACGGAACGTTGCGCTCCAGGCTGGCCGCGGACCCGACCACCCTTATCTCCTCCGTCCTCCGCACAGCGCTCAAACTGCCGCCGCTCTGTCGTGACCCGGTCCGGGACCACAGGTCATGGGCAGCAGCAAGGCCACCACTCCCAACCGTGGATCTGGGGAAAAGGACGCGGACGTACCCGGCTGTACACCTGTACGGTGCGGACGCCGGACCCCACGTGGGGAGGCCGTGGACGGCCGCGATGAACTGACCACGGGACTGGGTGCACCGCATGTACGCGCGTCGGGGGCTTCAAGGAGGAATGGATCGTCCCCGGCCATGCTTGAGGATGGGATGGCTACGGATGGATGGATAAGCACGGCGCGTCCCGCGGAGGTGGTCACCGCCGCTTCATCATACATCATCAGGAGAGAAACTGGGCGTCGTCGGTTTGGTCATGGGCACGTACCACCATCACCACGTCGCGGCGTTGCTTTCGTGGACGGGGAGTTCCCACTCCACTCCACTTCTGCCCTGCTTTCCGCTTGTCGCCTAGGGCGCATCTCAGTGCGAGCGCAAGACGACGGAGGATCGTGTTCGAGCTTTGTTCGGTCCAGGTGCTGCGAGTTGCGTGTTCCGAGTTACGTAATCTCGTGGAGCAGCAACAGAATAATGAAACAAAAAATGTACGAACGAAGTGGAGCGGGGGCCGTGACGATACCAGAATTACCGGGGGGTCGCTGTCAGTTTCCATACGTCCCGTGGCCGTTACACGGCCCTGGGCCCAACCCGCAACGGAACCACGAGCCGTTTCCCACTACCCCACGTACCAGTAGTGCGGAAACCATGCGACACAGTTCAAATTCGAATCCACGGATG